>APFE030303593.1:48192-77038 GCA_000404065.3 Pinus taeda
TGTGTGGGGAAACCCTTTGATCAAATCTTCTTTTATCTTCAATAATTCAGCAGAGAGAAATAGTACAATAAATCTGATTTATATCAGCAGTAGCAAACCCTAGATCTGCAACATCAGCATTAGCGACTTCATTGTCAAACTAGGGCAGACAATATCTCATAAACTAACCGTCAGATTGGCTTGATTCCACCACCAAAAGTTGCGACTTCCAGAGGAGGTTCAAATTAACCTACAACACAGTTTAGATGAGGAGATATTTTGGTCCATGCATGTCAAACTTCACTTCTGCAATTGTAGCTTCAGTTTCAGAGCTTCCTTCAAACTAGGGCAGTCGATATCTTGCAAACCGTCCGTTGGATTGAATTGATTCCACCACCAAAAGTTGCGGCTTCCAGAGGAGGTTTATATGAACCTACAGTGCAGTTTAGATGAGGATATCTTTTGGTCAACGCAGGTCAAACTTCACTTCTGCAGTTGCAGCTTTAGTTTCAACAACTTCCTTCAAACTAGGGCAGTCGATATCTTGCAAATTGTCTGTCGGATTGACTTGATTCCACCACCAAAAGTTGCAGCTTTCAGAGGAGGTTCAGATGAACCTACAAAATAGTTTAGAAGAGGAGATATTCTTGTCCATGTAGGTCAAACTTTACTTCTGCAGTTGCAACTTCAGTTTCAGCAGCTTTTGGCTTCACATGTGTGAGAGAGAGACCCTTTTCTGCGCAAGAGAGAGAGAGAGATGTGATGAGATGAGTGAGTGCAAATGAGGAAAAGTCCTCTTGTATTTATACACAAATGATGATGTTTGAATAGATGCGACTATTGGGCTTCTGAGCCTACATGAATTGTAGGTTGGCTTGATAATAATTCCATAATCAAAATAAATTCATATCTCCATGAATACTTATCGAAATCGGATGATCTTTATATCAATCCTACACCTCTCGACGAGAGGAATCTAATAAAAATATTATCAGCCATGAATAAGATGACCCACATTGAGTTTTGCCCTGGTTGCAATTTTAACAAGTTGCTTTTTGACAAATTGCAGGAAATGGAGAGGCAACTTCATATTGCAAATATGAACCTGAAAATGATGCATGAGTTGGAGACACAACGCTTTGTTGCTCAAGAAGCCTTAGTCAAGTATTAGCTTGAAGAAGAGGTAAACCATTCCAGTTTGTCTTCAAATTCCTTTGAGAATGCTTATATTGGTTCTTTCGAAAAACATACTAGAGGCATAGGTTCCAAGCTAATTTCCAAGATGGGCTATGAAGGAAAGGGCTTGGGTAGACATGCACAAGGTATTGTTGAGCCAATAATGATTGAGGAAAGGCCTAAGTATTTGGGTCTTGGCTATGGACAAGCTTATGGAGAAAGTTCCAAGGCTGCCATGAAGGCCATTGAAATAGCTCCAAGGAGGGGTTGGATTACAGAGTGTGAAGATTGTATTCAGGAGGAATGCAATAGCTTGAAATATCATTTGCAGGATGCAGGTGTTCAGAAGCACACACTTGCACCAGAGAGTTGGGGAGACTCCAACAACCTTGAAAAGATTGATGGGATTCCAAAGGGAGCCACTTCTTCATTTGCTTCACCTCCTCATGAAGGCAATAAAGGTGAAAGAGAAAGGTATAAATCTGGTTTTGAACATTTTCCTTTTGATTGTGCAAAGCATGATAAATTTCCACATATGTATGGGAAAAGAATTGCATGTTCCTTTTGTGGTTTGATAACCATAATGTTTCTAGATGTTGGAAGAGAATGGCCACACATAGGAATCTTTTGAAGGAAAGGAAGCAAGAAGCCAAAGGTCCATTGGACAAGGCAAATCATGCTGTCAAGAGGATTCACATGCAGTGCATTTATTGCCATAAGCAAGGACATCTTGCTGCAAAATGTTGGACTTTGAATCCAACAATGCTTCCACCAGAGCTGAAGAAAGTGGAAAGAGAAGATGGCAGAAATGGAAAGGAAGATTCCATGAATGATGTGTTTCAGAATGATTCACATGATGATGTTGATGTGCAGACAAAGGTAGTACCTTTAAAAGGGATTGGTAAGGAACGGTTAGAGTCCTTATTTGATTGAGATTGCATGTCTATTGATGCATCTACATTATATTTCGTTTCAGCTTCGAAAGTACAATGTGCTTAAGTGAAAGTTGAAGGATGAAATGCACGCATGAGCATGAGATGCATGAACACAGGGATGTTGATGATTTCCTTGCTTTTGAACATGTATGTGTAATTAACTTGTAGGGTTGATTGCTTTGACATGCATGTGATGCCATATTGACTTGGGGGAAGTTAACTTGGCCTCCAAATGGAGATAATGATGAAGTGTTTCATCTTTTGAAAAAGAGTCCTAATGGTCTTTTTCTACATGCTTGACTTGAAGGGTCATTTGTTTAAAGGCATGTTTTGTGGGCTTGTTACCTATTCCATCATTTGTATGCAGATGTAAGACATGGAGGTGTTCACAAGATGTGAAATCAGTTTCCTTGTTGAAGCAGGAATTTAGTCCATCTAGTGGTTGTTTGTATGCCTGTTGTTGTTAACAAATGTTGTTGGCAGCTTCTCAAACAGGCACAAATGAAAGTCCTGTGGAGCAGATGTACTTCACATTTGTTTGAGTCACCTTGGATCAATGATCAAAGCAAAGAAGCTCAAACTACCTTCTATGACCATTTCAGTAGAAGTTCTGCAGAAAGGCAAGGAGGAAGACAACTCTTCCCAAGAGGACTAGCCCATTCAAGAAGGGAAGTGGTCAAAAATTTTGGTTCAGAGGCACTATGCAAAGGCAAGTGTAGGGAGGTTGAAAGAAGAGGGTGAGTCACTCTCATTTACTGTTCAGATTCGTATATCAGTCTTTTGGAGATCAAAAGTTCTTTTAGTGGGAAGGCGTGATCCAAAATGGACTTTGGATAGACTCCTAAGTCTTAAGTGTTCCTCACTGAGGAAAATGAAATTCCAAGGAAGTTCTTGGAACTAACCCCATTGTAGAGATCGTCTCATTCTGAATCTGTTGCAACTTGAATGGGCAAAAACTGACTTAGGATGCAAAAGTTATCATAAAATCAAGCTGCCTATATCCTTTTGGAAAAAGGAGCAAAATCCCTTTCATATGGGTCCTAAAAACCCTCTAAATCTTCAAGTCTTCTAAAAATCCTCATAAAAGGTCAAAACCACCGCAAAAGGAGAAGTTTCAAAAAATTCAGGTTACACTATCTGAACCCAAAAACATGAGAAAACCGCGAAAATGAGGCCTATCGAAGGCTTGAACTATGTTTGCACAGGAGCCATCGGATCTGGCCGATCAACGGTCCAGATCTGGTCGGCATATCGCATCGGCGGTGACAGGCGGAGGTAGTTGGAGGCATAACGTGCGATGGGACCGGGCTGGTGGGATACTGCGATCGCCGATATCGGCGAATCGCAATCGGCGTTGACATAGACCCTATCATATGGGAAAGACCTTGGGCTTGTGCAATCTGCAATTGCGACTTGTCACATCGCAATACTGCATCGGTGCATTATAGAGGAGCGAAGATATGTTATATGGTATATGCGCGATGCGATGGTAGGACCCGATGGCAATATGAACCGGGTTTAATTTATTTTGAAATCTGCCGAAAGGCATTTTCTTATGTATTTTTGTATATTTCGCTATTAAACGAAATACAAAAGGGAAGCGCGATGCGATGAAAACTTGACCCGAAAGGGTTCCGAAATGAAAATACATGATATTTGAAATCCGTCATGAGCCATTTTGCAGTGTTTTCACAGTTTTAATGAAATTTTAAAATACGAAGGGAAACCTTGGAACATGCCATTTGTGACTTGCGACAGCAACTTGTGGGCGGACCCAATGGAAATATAAGGCGGGATTTAAGGACTCTTGAAGTCTGATAAATAGAGGTTTGGTAGATTCTTCCCGTGTTTTGCAACTTTCTCTATGTAAACAGGGAATGACTGTTTTGAGGAATTTCAAGCGTCGATTGCCCCTTTCCATTATAGAATATGTGGCATCCATCTCTAAGGGCGTTTAGCAATGATTGCTAACGCTCAGAGAAGGGATTTGAGCGGACTGTGGCTGGAAGACAGAGAGCCCGAGAGGGAAGATGAACCAATAGCGCCGATTTGGCTTAAAAAGCCATAAGAACGACAGAGACAAGGTTGTTGATGGCTAGTTGAGTTGTTGACGGTTGCTGAGGTTGATTATTGAGGGTCTGCTGTTGAAAGAAGCCAAAGAGGCAACGTAGAAGCAAATGAACAGCCAAGGGAGTCACTTGGAAGCCAAGTGAAAAGCCAAGAGGGATGTAACTTGATAAAGGGCAGAAAGAAGCCAGAGCGAAGAGCTAGAGAGCTAGAGCCAAAGCCAAAGAGCCAGAGTTAGAGCCAAGAGCCAGAACCAAGAGCCAAAGAGCCAGAGTCAGAGCCAAGAGCCAGAACCAAGAGCCAAGAGCCAGAGCCAAGAGCCAGAGCTTCAAGAGTCAGGGGATTAAATGGTGTCTGAACCCACTGTTTATGTGTAAAAACAACAGGAGTTGAGCCAAGAGCTTGTAAAAAGGACTAATACCATAATCCCAGAGAGCCTAGTTGAATTAATTAGATAAAGATAAGATAAGATAATTTTATTAATGTCCAACAAATGACCATAATAGGTCAACGAGACTGTCGGTTATAATGATTACATCATGCAAGTCGGTGGACCAAGCGGTCCCCTTTAACATTTCTATAAAAAGCAGAAAATACATCTAAACTGTAAATGAAGAAGCAAGAATCTCATGGTCTCAGAACAAAGGAGAAGAAGAAGAAGAATAAGGGGGGAGCCCCTTGTCTGGCCCATACTCCTAACATCCGAGGTCGAGAGAATTAAACTGAGAGAAGTTCGTTAAAGTCTGCTGTCTTGTGGGCATACTGGGTTGTCGTTGATGCCGCCTGGAGGTTCTAAGGCGCCTCCCTGGGGTGGAACCAGTCCTGGATCTTTGGTGCAGTTTGGTGGGCCGGCCCCCCCAGGGCCGCACTGATATGGTCTCAGTGTCTGTGGGTCGGTCAATGGTTCTCTTGGTGCCCTGCGATGAAGGTAGCGCTTTAAAGAAGTCCGTGATGTTCTGTGTGGTGTCCTATCTGGTGGGGGGTTGAAGAAAGCGGGCCCGAAATTTGAAGGCTTCCTGGAGATAAAGTGCTAGGCATCTCGGGTCAACATATCTGAGGAAGCTGGATAGGATCTGAGAGGACTTGAAGAGACAATGGAAACGGCCCCGGATCTCGTAGTATGCAGGGCATCCGAAGATGAAGTGTGTCTCTGTCTCTATCTCCTGTAAGTGACATAACTGGCAGATCCTATCTGCCCTATCAATGTGGTGGTCTATCTCCACCCGGAGTCTGTGAGATCCAACTCTGAGCTGCCCGAGGGGGATTCTAAGGGCATGCATCCAATGCTGGAATGTGTACTGGGGTCTGATGATGAGCCCATCCCTGATCTCCATGCAATGTTCCGCGTAGAAGGCCATTTTATGGCGCAACCCATTGGGAGGATTGGTCCATGTAATCTGAATGTAGCGTTTGTAAATATCTTCCTTAATGATTTTATTCAGCTCTTGCTGATTTGGAAGGAGGTGGCCTGGAGCATTCAGAGAGTATTGAAAAGGAGGGAGATGTTCAATCTAGATTCCGGAAGCCTCTAGAATCTCTGTCACACCGGTGTACCAACATTTAGATCGACCTGTCTGTATACAGGCGATGTTCTCCGAGGATCGATATGCTAAGTATGGGTATCTGTCACGACCCTCCCTCGCGTCTGCCAGGCTGCGGAGTCTGTGCAGGAGTGATACTAGCCTGAATATCACCTTTAGGCGGAAAGGTTGTGCCTCGAACTCGGCTAGAATGATGTGCTGAGGAACTGTCTGGTTGCACTTAATGAAACGACGCAGAAGTAGGGTCTGGACTCGCTCCACTGAAGCCCAATCTGATTCTAGGAGAGGGGCCCCAAATCTCTGAGCCGTAAAGCACTGTGGGGCGAATCAAGGTATTCATGATACTCATTTTAGATGAGATATCCTGGAAATGGTGCCGGAAACCCTTTGTTGATCCGAGGCTGAAGGGCTGGCTGCATACTGAAGCGAGGCCCTGAGAACTGAACTCCCAAATATGTATAGGTGTTGACAATCTCGATTTCTTTGCCTTTATATAGGAAGTGGAAATCAGAAGTTTTCTTGACTCCATTGAAGATAATCACTTTGGTTTTGCCCAAATTTACAGTTAGATGCCTCCGGTCACAAAAGGCTGTGAGTGCATCCAGCTGTCTCTGGAGACCTTCGTGGGAGGAGGCAATGAGGACAATATCGTCTGCAAAAAGAAGGATGGGGATTAGGACCTGGTTAAGAAGACATCCATCTGTATCCTGAATATGTTCTCGGAGGAAGGACTCAAGCTCATCAATATAGATCCCGAACAAAGTAGGAGAAAGGGGGCATCCTTGCTTGACTCCAATGGTGCTTCGGATAAAATCTGACATTCCTCTGACTGTGCGAAGACGACCAAGGATGGCCTCATAGAGGCGCATGATAGCATTTAGGAGAGTCGAGGAAATACCAATCTCTCTTAGCCTCTGGAAAAGATCTTCCCTCGGGACTGAGTCAAAGGCCTTCCGAAAGTCTACAAAGCAACAATATACTTTAGAAGATCGATGCCTGGCCTCTTCGATCACTGCTCGAAGAGTAAGGATGTGGTCGATCGTCTGGTACCCTGGGCGGAAACTTGCTTGGCCCTTGGCCCTGATTTATCTCTGCTCAAGGAAATGGGAGAGTTTCTTGTGGAGTGCTGTGGCATATAACTTGGAGAATGTGTGCCCAACCATGATTGTCCTGTAGTTGTTGGGGTCGGAAGTAGGCCCTGACTTGTGGATCGGGTAGATAATGTGGTGTGACCAACTATCCGAAAATCCATCTCGAACCACCTGGTTGAAAAGGTCCACCAAATATCCTACTAGGGGGCGAAGTCCATGCTTGAAGAACTTTGCCTGGAAGCCTTCTTCGTCTGCTGCCTTGCTGCTATTCATTGTCCATATTGCCTCTTTGATATCTTTGTCGGAGAAGAGGTGGCAGGAGGTGGGGGGAAGTAACTTGGATCAGAGGCTGCCCGGGGATGTCATACAGTTGGGAGGTGTGAGAGAACATTTAGGCAGGATCAAGGTCGATAGGGGTAGGCGAGCGCCGGGAAAGGATGGTCCCCCAGAAATCTTTAGGGGAGCGGAGGAGGAGAATAGAGAGAGCCTGTCTCCTATGGGCAATGAAAAGGCGCTTCTTGCGGCAAAGGAGGCGACGATAAGCTGAACAGAGGTCTGGGTATGTTGGTAAAGAGTTCCGGAAGGCATGCTAGAGGTCCTGGTGCATAGACTTGCATTCTTGGTCATACCAGTTGTTCATAGGGCACTTTCCCAGTTTGCGGGAGGCGGTGGCTGAACGAGTGGAGAAGGGGAAGGGTTTGGGCACAACTTTCCAGATTGCATATGAGAGACACTGATATTTGTCATTGGCGGAGTTGAGAGAGGTGAATTGGGACTTCGATGGGAGTGTCTGTCTAAGGATAGAGGAGAAGAGGTTAGGGTCACCCTCCTCAAAGCGGAAGGTGGTTTTGGGAGGGTTGCGGGGAAGAGTAGAGGGTGGACTTGGGAAGTCAAACTGCAGAGAGAGAGAGAGGAGTGCATGGTCTGTGAGAGGGATGGGGGTGATCGAGAAATTTTTGATGTAAGGGAGGAGATTTGGGTTTGCAATAGCGTAGTCAACCACACTTGCCCCGCCTCCAAAACGTCTGCAGGTAAAGAAGTGCGAAGATGGGAAACAAGGCAGACCATTCAGAATTACCAGCTCATGAGATTCTCCCAACTATAGCAGATATCTCCCATAGGTTGTGGTGGGTCCTAAGTGATCCGCGAAGGTCCGGTGCATGCCGATCGTGGTCGGGTCAATGCCCCGAATGCAAAATATATATTTTGTCCTGTTGTGGGTGAACTCCAATTAATATTGCTGTTCATGTGTCTGCTTTATTGCTGCATTGTCTCTGCTACTTTATTTACTGTTATGTATATTTGTATATCAGTTTAAGCACGTCAGATTGCAACACAACAACAAAATTTAAGGCATAATCAGTTAAAAACAAATACAAGCATACACCCATATTTTCAAGCATTTTTTAATTCCGCATTGGTTAATCATGAAGACTTGGGAATATTTAAAGCTTTGGAAGTGGGAGAGGTTCTTGTAAGTTAGACAAGAAGCCTAAGTGCCCCATTTTCAGATAAGGGGAACCGAAATCTCAGACCCATCCATCGAGTCCCACGATGCTGTATACATGAAATGTATCGAGGTATTATGTCTAAAGCCCAAGAAAAATTGGGGGCCCTAAAAGGTTCACGTGTCCCGACGGTTGATGACGATAATATCCACCGATTCTGGTAGTTGTCTCGACGAATTTTAATATTGGGGGAGAGGCTTTTTCTTTCACCAGGCATCTAGGGGAACAAAATTTCCTTGCCCCTCTCGGCAAAGAAATTAAGTGGAGAACGAGGAATATTTTCTTCAATTTCCATTCTTCCAGTGCCTGCTGCTCCAGGCCCCTCAATTTCTTCTCCTTCCCTTTGTCCATTGGCTGGTCTATGCTCCTTTTTTCTTTTTCTGCCTGTGCTTCTTCCAAATTGTCCTTCTGCTCAACAGTCGACACTGGCTCTTGTGGAGCAATGTCGATTGCGACCCTTGTTCCCTCGAAGGGTTCCTCATTCGCTTGAGCAGGTGATGTTGGTTCTTGTGTATCAACACCACCTGCAATTTCATCCAAGGGTCACAATTCTTTCATCAAATTGGCATTCGACGCTGGTTCTTGTGTAACAGCGTCGCCTGCATCCTCGTCTGTCTCCATTGTTTCCACTTCCAGGTCAGTAGTCGACGTTGGTTCTTGTGTGACAATTTCATCTGCTGTTCCTTTCTCTATTGATGACCCTGCATTTTCTTCTTCCATTGGGCCAGCAGTCGACGTTGGTTCTTGTGTAGCAGCGTCGTCTACAACCTCTTCTTCCATGGCTAATTCTTCTTCCTCCTCCCTTGCAGGCATCATAGCCGCAAGCTTTTCCTCTGCTAGCTCATTGAATTGTGGCCAAGCCATAGAAGTTTGTGACAGGGAATGCACGCCAATAGTCTAACAAGCCCATGTTTGTCAAAACCGCCAATGCTTGTCGAGACCGACGAGCAGACTCTGCCATTAACTGAAGAGTATTCCATAGAAAATGTGGCATATCCAAAGAATGAACATGATGAAACCGAAGGCATACAAGAAGCTTGAAATGATATTTAAACAAGGCAACAAACGGATCTTCACAAGTAATATACCTCATAACAAAATATGCGACCTCGACCAATGGATGCGACAAAGATTTTCGATCATACCCCCTACTCTTCTGGACCACTATTTCTCTTGCTTGCAAAAATAACTCTGAGAATTCTGGCAAAGGAGATTTTCGAGAAAACCATTTTTGCCCTCCTTGCAGTAATCTGCTGACAGTCGAAATAACTTCTTCAGTGACGAAAATATCCAGCCCACGAACTTTGGAAGAATTTTCATCCAAATTCCATGCGAATTCGACTGTGACAGCTTTGTCGAATCCCTGCAACCTCTCAAAATAAGTATGCCATTCTGCATCTAGAAAAATCTGTCATACATCTAGATGGCGTCGAACTTGCACTGAATTTTTCGGTTCGTGCCTAACAGCTTGCCCACCCATTCTGCAGTTGCTCTGTAGCAGCACTCGGAGTAACAACAAGACCATTGAGGAGAGTGTCGGCCGGTAAGTTTGTGATGACAGGGTTGCGGTGGTGAAGGATGCGGTGATAGTGAAATCTGGGAAAGAGTTATCGGAAAATCCATAGCGGATTATGGTAATAATGATTGGTAATTATGGCAATTATTCCGCAGCATTGGAAAGGACCATCGATTAACGTGATTGTACTTATTGCAAGTTCCAATGCTTGTGGATAACTGTGTGAAGTGTGGTGGGGATCGTGGAGTGTATGCGCTGGCACAAGGTTCAATGGTGATAATGACAAGTCATTATTGCAATTTAATTATGGCATCTTTTTCATTTATTATAATACCTCCCCCAACTAAGGGATGGCCGTCGACGGTCATGTTGAGTCATGTCAAATGAATTATCAATCAAATCCACCAAGACGATCGGGGACATACTAGGCGACTTACCTTGGCGGAGTAACCGCAGTGGAGGAGTAACAACAACGGAGGAGTAACAACACCCGAGGAGTAATAACACCGATTGAATACTTAGCCCAAATCGCCACGGAGTAACAACACTAGAGGAGTAACAACACCGGAGGAGTAACAACACCAGTGAAGTACTTAGATGAAATTGCCACAGATGAACAACACACGAGGAGTAACAACACCAGTGAAGCACTTAGACGAAATCATCACGAGTAGAGTAAAAACATTGGAGGAGTAACAACACCAATGAAGTACTTAGACGAAATCGACATCCGTAGTGTAACAACACTGGGGGAGTAACAACACCAGTGGAGTACCTGCAAGAAAAACAATGATAGAGTAGTAACAACATTTTATTATATATATATTTAGATCAGATGTGCGAAGGAAGAGTTCTTTGCACTAATAACTTCAAAACTAGAATTATTAGAGAATTTTTTAATAAAGGAGTCTTTAGAAGCTAGACAGTGATACAATCTGAGGCGATGTTCATTTACAGTCAGGGGAGTATGTGCCTCGTCGATTGTTATAAGTCTAACAATCCCGTTATCAAACACTGTGTCGACTTCATATGGTCCCATCCATCTGGAGCAGAGTTTCCTTTTAAAATCTTTGAATCGAGAATCATAGAGCAATGCCCAATCCCCTCTTTGAAACACCTTTTTCTTAATAAATTTGTCATGCCATTTAGTTCGCTATTGTTGAATTGCAGCAGTATTCTGGACAACTATCAAACGAATTTCATCCAACTCATTTAACTGTTCCAGTCGGTGCTTTTGGGCTTCTGAAAGATCTAAACCTACTTCAAGGGCTGTCTTGACCGTCTTAATTTTGAATTCCACCGGGAACAAGGGGGATTTCCCATAGACAAGCTCATATGGTGAAAATCGTGTTGTGTTCCGCGATGTTGTTCTATACGCCCACAATGCCTTAGGAAGCTTTTCGGCCCAATTTCGGCGATGGTTTGCTACAGTCTTTGTAAGAATATTCTCCATTACCTTGTTTGTGCTCTCAACCTGGCCATTTGCCTGAGGATGATACGAAGATGTGACCCTATGCTTGATTCCATACTTCTTCATAAGCCCTGCTATTAGATGTGATGTAAAATGCGCCCCTCCATCTGAAATTATCTCTCTAGGAGCTCCGTACTGGGCAAAAATTTCTTCAAATAAAAAGTCTGAGATAACCTGTTCTGTTGCTTTCACAACAACCTTGGCCTCTACGCACTTTGTCACATAATCTGTGCAAACTAATATGTGAACTTTCTGATGTGAAGGCGGGTTAAATAGCCCAACGAAATTGATAGCCCATTGTTGAAAGGGATCAAGAGCTAGTTGGGGCTGTAATGACATCTCATCTACTTGACTAGGCTGACCCATTCGCTGGCAACTATCGCACCCTCGAACATATTTCCTTGCATCACGAAAAATAGAGGGCCAATAGTACCCCATTTGTAACACCTTATGACCTGTGCGCTTATCCGCAAAATGTCCCCCACAGGGGCCATCATGAGCAGCGTTCAGGACATCCTAGATCATCTTCACTTATGCAACGCTAGATTTGTTGGTCAGGTCCTGTATAAAAGAGATTTCTCTCTATCCATGAATAGCGGGGGCCGATGGATAATCCTTCGTTGTTCTTTGTATGGTAAGTGTTGAGGCACTTTTCCTGTAGCAAGATAGTTAGCAATATCTGCATACCATAGATTGTGAGTAGAAATTGCAAAGAGATGTTCATCTGGAAAACTATACTCTACATGTGTACCTTCATCCCTAGTATCTATCCTAGACAGGAAATCTGTAACTATATTACCTTTCCCTGGTTTATCTACAATGGTAATATCAAATTCTTGAATTAACAATAACCATCTTGTAATACATCTAGGGGTTATCTGTTTATTCATGAGATACTTGATAACTGTATGACTAGTGTGCATGAAAGTATGATACCCTGTAATGTAATGCTGAAACTTATTAATAGCATAAATAACAACCAAAAACTCTTTTCCAGTTACCGTATAGTTTAGTTCAGCAGGAGTCAAGTTCTTGCTAACATAATAGATTGTGTACGGTTTCTTGTCCTCCTGTTGTGCCTAGACTACCCCTACTGCTGTTTGAGAAGCATCTATAGAGATGTGAAATGGGAGCTTCCAGTCAGGACCGCGTAATATCGGAGCTTTGCAAACTAGTTCCTTGATTTCCACAAAGGCTGCTTCACATTCATCTGTCCACACAAATTCTGCATCCTTAGGTAACAATTGAAAAAGTGGAAATGCTATCTTAGAATTTTTTTCTATAAAACACCTATAATAGCCATCATAATCGATAAAGCTACGTACCTGTGTTGGTGTCGTAGGTGTAGGAAAATTTAATATTACCTCTACCTTAGCAGGGTCAACCCGAATTTATGCAGCTGAAAGTAGGTGTCCCAACACTATTCCTTCTTTCATCATCATATGGCATTTCACTGTACCAAGAGAAACATGTGTTTGCTTACATCTTTTAAGTACTTTCTCTAAGGTTTTCAGAGCTTCTGCAAAAGAATCCCCATATGGGGTGAAGTCATCCATGTAGATTTCAACACTATCATTGACTAGATCAGGAAAAATTCCTAATATTGCCTGTTGAAAGGTAGCAGGTGCGTTACAGAGACCAAATGGAAGGACTCGGTAGACAAAGGTTCCCCAAGGGCATGTGAAGTAGTTTTATCTTGATCTATGTTGCACGAAACTTCTAGGAACCCGACGTTTTGGGCTATACTCGTACGCGAAACTCCGAAACTCGACCATCATGTAATCATCTATGAGAGTTAATATAGACTTGCTTTTCCTTCTAAATTGTCATCTGTGGGTCTTTTTCCTTTTTTTCTTGCAAAGATAATGTGTTATTCATTTATTTATTTATATATATATTTATGACGTTTCGACCGACGTTTCCATTTTTGGGAGGCGACGTTTCTAAACATACCCATTTCGGAAACTTTGAAATGTTTTAGCGTTTCGTGCAACTTAGATCTTGATCCTCAAGGGCTATTTGTATCTGATTGTATTCGCTAAATCCATCCGGAAAGGAGAAAAAATTCTTTCCGGCTAATGTATCAAGGACTTGGTCAATAAAGGGTAAGGGAAAATGATCTTTTTGAGTTTCTTTATGTAATTCCCTGTAATGAACACACTTTCCATTCTTCTTAGGAACAATGACCAGCAGGGAAACCCATTAACTGTCCAATATCGGATAAATAAAGCCCACACCTAATAGCTTCTATAGTTCATCTTTGACAATGCTTTTAAAGGTAGGATTCATTCTTCTCTGTGGCTGCCTAATAGGTCGACATTTTTCCTTGATGTATATGTGATGAGTACATAAATCAACAGGGATGCCTTTCATATCTGTATACTCCCAAGCAAAGGCTTCTTTATGTTCCCGAAGGACCTTCAGTAACTATTCAGATTGGGAGGGTGAAAGGTCAAGATTAATATTCAGCATTTTCCCTGGTTCGATTTCTATAGGAACACTGTTACGGTGTACAATTACAGGAATGTGTTCGACTTCTGTTTCTGGTTCAATGTTTTCCTGAATATTGCAACTCATGACAGATTCTAATAGCTAGCGGGTTGAATCAGAAACGGAGTTGGGACTGCTAAGAAAAATGCTAATGGCATCATCCTTGTTTTGTGCTTAAAACAGAGAGCCTTACTGATGGTAAGGATAGGTCTAACTTCTTCATTCTCAGGCTCAGGCTCTTTCATAGGTAGGGGTTTTTGTAAAAAGGTAAATCTTGGTTTATCTGATGAACTTGGTCCTGCAGGGGGGTAGAGGATAACATTCTTCGTAATTTACCCATTGGATATTACCATATTTCCAGACCGACACCCAATGTAAGCATCTGTGGTTGCAATCCATGGCCTTCCTAAAATCAAAGGATGTCGACCAGCTGGGGATTGGGTGTGTAAAACCAAAAGGTCAACAGGGTACTGCTATGAGTCTACTGAAATGGTTATATCTTCTAGCTTCCCTACTGGTGTTATAGTAGACCGATCTACCAATTCTAGGACGGTGGGAGTTGGTTTAAGGTTTTGCAGGCCCAAGCTAATCACAGTTGCAGAAATTATAACATCAATTGCTGCCACCAAGTCTACCAACACATTTGGGATATCAACCGCATTAATCTATATTGTTAGAATCGGGTTCCCTGGATCCTCATATTTCACAGGTATAGGCTTCCCCAACATTATATCTAATAGTTTTCCCATAACGTGAATAGTGAGTGGATCCATTGGTTTTCTTCCAGGTTTCTTAGAGAAATATTCTTTAATTGTTTTGGCATAAATTGGTATGTCCTTCATACCCTAAAGTAACGGGATTTTGACAAATAAATTTTGCAGTTCCCCAGAAAGTCGAATTCAGGACGAGGACTCTGTTTGCTCAAGGATGATCTCTAAGGATAAGGTGGACGAGTCTGACATCCTCTAGTAACAATTGTTTGCGAAGGGGTTTGTTGTTTCATAGGAATTTGTATTGACTCGTCTCTAGTTGTTCTAGTAGACTCTCTAGGTTCTAGTTCTAAGATTTCATCATGGTATGTTCAATAATTATTGGTGAGGTCTGAGTATTTACCACCCGACCGGATTGGAGATTTAATTCATTACATTCCGCAATGGCAATAATGTATGCAGGGAGGTTGTGTGTCTCAACCTGTTGAGCCCCCTATTGTTTGGATTTGGATTGGATTGAACAGGCAGTTGTGAACGAAGAGGAGGATTACTAGTGGACGCATTAGAAGGCAGATTTAGCTGTTGTTGCAGCATAGGTTAGGAGAATTGTCTTGAAGGAGAAAGAGGTCCATGCCAATTTTGGGACCATGAAGGATTTGGACGAGATTGAGGGAACCATGGTTGCCAGGGCATTGGATATTGATAGGACTGCAGCCTTGAAGGTGAAAAAGGTACAGACTGAGGTCCAAAATTCAAATTATTAAAATACTGAGAAGGGCCTTGAGGCATACCTTGATTCATGTTTTGTGGCCATGGTTGCCATGGTTTCCTTGATCCCATGATCTACTTCTACATTTGTTCCCTGAAAAACTGCCTTC
Source organism: Pinus taeda (assembly GCA_000404065.3). NCBI lineage: Eukaryota > Viridiplantae > Streptophyta > Pinopsida > Pinales > Pinaceae > Pinus > Pinus taeda. Next base: position 63,555 of record APFE030303593.1, read on the forward strand.
AACCCAGGAAGCGATGGACAGGTGCTAGTAGAATGACTCTGTTCACATATTGCACAAGTCTCGACGAAATTCAATGGACATTCCTTCAACGGGTGCTTCTTCTGGCATTGAGGACAGAAAATAGACATAGCCTTCTTTGCTTCCATCTGCTTTTTTTTCGCCTATAAAATGTCCAACTGTGATGACAGTGTGCTCTGGATATCAGTTCTCAAGTTGTCAAACAAGTTCCCAATTTCTGCTTTTGTAACTCCACCGTTGGATGTCTTGAGAGTTCTTATCCCCTGCCTATGCCTTGCAGCTCCTCATGAACACTTAATGCACAATTCGCAAGTGGTGTCAAATTCTTCTTTTGATATATCTCCCTTTCCTACTACATTCAACAATTCCAAAGATTCCTCCCGTAGTGCCCAGAGAAAGATTATCTTCAAGATGTTCTTATCTAGATCACTATGGCCTGATCTTTGTAAACTATATTGAAAACTTTCCACAAAGTCCTCCATGTTCTGATCCTCTTTCTCCATAATCTTAAAGGTTTCTTCCTTCACATCTCGGGATTTGTAGAAATCTTGATGCTTTTTGAGGAAAATCGTCTTCATATCATCCTATGTAGTAATGGATTTTCCCCCTAAACCCATAAACCATCTCAAAGTAGCGGGGAATATCTTCAATTTTTGAGCATCAGAAATATAGTCATACCTTCGACAGACAATGTCGAATTCAAAAAGGAATGTGTCCGAATCTTCAGAAGAAAGACCATGGAAATTAGGTAATGCTGTCAAAGGAATTGGCTTCATAGGCGCGTCACCTCTGATATCTCCAATTGGGAATTCAATTGAAGAAGTTGCACGAGCCATGAATATATTCCAATATTCACTTGGAATCGAAACAGGTTTTGGCTCTGGTTGTTCTATAACAGGAGGTCGAGGTTGTTTAACAACACTTCCCCGATCAAATGGTGTAGAGAATTCTCTCAAGTCTTCGTCCTCTGAACTTACGATATTCAGTTCCTCAAATCCTCTGCTTGCTACTTCTTCTTCCCCTAATTATCCTTTTGCTATTGGGGGAAGTTCTGGTTGTGAAACTCACTGCCCTCTAGATCTCGTATGAGATCTCACCCTAACAACAACTCGTGACGATGCTCTTGACTCAGCTTTTGAAAATATCTCTTGGATGTAGGTGATTCTGCCTAGATCTCTCCCTCTTCTTTTTGAGGGTCTTCCTCTGCCCCTTTTATTTGTGTCTCTGTTCTTGCAATCAGAAAATAAAAGGAAAACATTCAAGCAAATCGAAAGCTCAAGACTGGGAGCAGGGTAAGAACTTCCCTCCCCAAGATGAGAGAGTGGCCCCTAAAAATAAAGCAAAAGAAAGAAAAACAAACCAATCACAAAATCTAAGCTTAGGACCTGAAACAGGGTGAAATAAAAACTTCCCTTCCCGGGACAAGAGAGCGGTTCCTATGAAAATGAAAATAGAACAATCTAATGCTCAGGACCTGGAGCAGGGTGAAAAACTTCCCTCCCTAAGACGAGAGAGTGGTCCTAAAAAAAAACAAGAAATCAAAGCAACCATAGTGATCCAATGCTCAGGACCTGGGGCAGGGTGAAAACTTCCCTCCCTAGGACGAGAGATCAGTCCTATGGTCAATACTGGTTGTACTTTTTGCACCTTCGATAGCTTGCCTGGCAATAACGCCAAAATGTTGGTGTTCAAATATGAATCGTGCAATTCACCCAATTCCACATTAATTGTCAACCCGGGGCTCAAATGTTTATTTCAAGGCTATCATGCAAGGTATATGCAGGCCACAGTTTCCCTACTCAACATTGAACATTCAATTATAAACTTAACAATGTGTAACAACAAGCAATAACTGTAACAACAATAAGAGTAACAAAAAGTTAAGACTCACAACAACACACTGATAAATCATTCACAACAATAAATAACTCAACATAAATAAACCTATGCACACATCTAATGCAACAACACCTGGTCAGGAGAGTGGGCCCAACTCCCTAATCAGGGCTGTGGCAAGATCAAGAAGTCACGAAATGCTCAGAAGATCAAAATTTCATTAATCAAAAGGACATTACAAAAGTATGTTGTTACAGACTCGGAGTTAGCGTATTTCTCTTGCGATCTCAACCGCTGGTTTTCACAGCCCTGTAACTCTACTTATACAATTGATGAAACACTAAAAACCCCTAGAATTGCGGCATTTGTTTGCATACAATTACATAGCGGTTTCCAAGGTGAAACAAAATAAAAAGATAGCATTGCGCTAGTTGGGAGATTGATCCACCATTGTAGCTGATGTCCAAGGATAGAGCTTCTAGCTTGATGGTCACCATTTGTTGAACCACGGTTTTGGTCATCATTCCCCCAAATTTGCAAGAATAATCGAGTTAGCAAGCTGCTTAGGCAATAATCCCCTATTGCTATGCTTCAGTGATTAATAATTCACAAAGACATGAGAAGAGGCATACCTCTGCTGTTTAGAATATAAATCGACCAACAATGGTATGAAATGGGTATAGGAAAGGGGTAAAAAGGCGGGTAAAAAACATGCAAATTTAGCAACCAACAAGCTCTACCTCACTTATATCCATCATCCGGTTCCTGGGCCAATGTTGCCCTATCTCATAGAAGACAAGGAACCCTTGCATGTCGCAACACTTGATGGGTGATGAATTGCCCCATCCTTAAGTGGGTAGCAACTGTTATACATCATACAAAGGGGCTATGAGCAGTGATACAAAGAAGAATCAATAAAAAGTAAAAGGAATTTAGAGGGGTGGAAAAATAAAGGCCGAGGTAACTCATGCATCCATGATTGCTCCCTCTTCACATCTATACACCTAGGATGAGGTACACCATCATAGCTGGTCTCTTTGACCATGGCACTTGGCCATGAGTCTTTTCCCCTCCGTTCCATAATTATTCACATGGAACCTATCAATTGAAGGGTGGACCAAAGACATGTCACTTTCCCTTAGGGGTTGAGAACACCTAATAGGATCATCTATTAACCACTCCTACCTAGGGACATAACACCATTGCGTGACTAAGGCTCCACTTTTGAAAGGGGAGCCTTATATGAAGTGTTAATTTGCCCATTTCTTTCAAGCTTGATTCACTTAGATGCAATAATGATTAATGTACCTAATGGTGAAAATTGCAACACTAGATATTATGTGTAATTGGTAGGAGGCTCCATCTATAGGTCTAGATAAGTTAACTAGGGTCCAGGTCCTCCAGAGGGACATATTGATGCTCACAGGTGATGCATTGAGAGCCACGGGACTCCAGATAGTTGTAGAGCATCATTTGTATCCATGGGCACCTTCAACGCCCATAAAGCTCTTGCACTTTGCCCTATATCATTTATGGGATGATGCACCTAGACCAACATGCCCCCAGCCGTCTTAGCAGTACTATAGGGTCAAGTAGTTGATCTAGGGCCTAGAGGAGGTTTGTCTCATCCTTGAGACATGGGAGGGCTAGCAATGCCCTTAACGTTGGAGCAGAGCCAAGCATATTCACCACTTGGAGACTCGTTAGACCCATTTTTGTGCCCCAAGCCCAAAACTGGGGCCCACAGAGGATTTTGCTAGAGATCTAGGGGCCAACCCCTTGACCATGATTTTAGAGGGCCTCTACACTCATCATGGCACTTGAAGCCCTCAATGTCAGCCCTAAAGAAGCCTACACTAGCATGACATCGTCATTTCGGCTTGATCATGTGGAGATTAATTTTATTTCACAAAAGCTACTAGGTCGGCTTGTGACCTAGGCTATCATTTGCACGTTATTTTATGATTACAGGGGCTTGTAGGCTAAATTAGGTCTCTCTATTCCTCATATAAATAGAAGAGACATTCACTTGTCAACATCACACAAGCGAGAATTTCAACCTCTTGGACTGTTGTCGACCTCTCTTCTTGTGAGAAAATGGGATCTATTGATGCACTTTGACATTTGGAGCTGAAGAGTTTGCTTTGGAGCAATTTCTTTGGAAATCAATGATGGAATTTTTTTGCATATTATCTTGTAAGTGCCTATATTGTTGAATATTTATTTTGTATGTCTAATGTATGGAATAATTGATACTAGGTGATGCTGAATTTGTGTCCTAATTTGTTGAAGATCAATTAAATGCTATTTAGTTGAAATATTGCATGCATTACTCATATGGAACATGTGAATTGATGGTCCTAGTGGTGAACTTTCGTTAGCTCTCCCATGCAAAATTGATTTTCCATTAGATAGGTAATTGTTAAAGATTTTGTTACTAGGACATCAAATTTTTGGCCTCCTTATTGAATCTTTGACATATCTTACACATCATAAATTCCATTTACCCCAGGGACAAGGGACTGGTCTACATTGGTGGTGATCACACTCTATTATTAATTTGAGCTTTTAAAAAAATGGGAAACAACCAATGCATGAAAACTTGGAAATAAATCATCATATTTCTCTGACAACTTACTACAAGAAAGATGGTGTTGGTACCTAGCCCACTCATTATATTAGTAGCAATAAACACCATTTATAAGCCACAAATTACAATACACCATGTAGTGTAGGAGTATGCCCGCTAAGATTTATAATGGGTCATTGTGGTGACAACTATCCCAAGTTGCTGCTAGACCACAACTGACAGACAATATTTATATGAGCTTATGTCTATCCTAAAATCTAATTGGATGGATTTTCATGGAATGAACTTTTTTATCTTGTTAAAATTTTGATATTTGATGCATTTTATATCTGCTAAGTTAATGCTGAGTTGCCAAGTTGATCCTTTATGATAGGGAGTCATTGCCAAGTTTAAGTTGTGTGGTTTCGTGCTGGATGCTACTACAGCCTGCAAAATCCTGTCCTAGAATTTACTCTGAACCATTATTGAAGCATTCCGATGACCCATAAATTTTACATCTAGTTTAGAATTAGAACACTTTATCATAGGCTTGAAAGCAGTTATGTAGAAAATACAAAAAATAATCAAGAGCTGTCCATCACCTTTGACCTTCTAGAGCTGTTCAGTATGATCATGTTGATTAATCATGCTAATATAACAAATATAACTCAAATGATCTAGAAGGTTGAAATTGATGCCCCTTTGATGTGTGAAATCATGTGTCAAAATCTGATTTTAAGTTGTCTCTTCTCTTTGTTTTCACAGAAGTAAAAATCTCTTTTGTTCAAACAAGTTTATGGTCAATACTGGCCATTATTACTGTTCATTGTTATGTTTACCTTTGGACCTGATATTCATGCAGTTCTCATTATTGGCTGGGCACTTAACGACTGGTTTGCTCTCCATCACAATCGTTATGTCTGGTGGTATCATTTTTCAGGCAATTGTGCTTTTCCGACTGTGGTTGAATCATAGGTAATTTTGGCATCTTGAATAGTTGATATTCAATGCCATATTTAGGATGGTACTAGATGTTTCTATGCTTTAAAGTGCCACTTGTGCTTGCACTGATGGCTTCTTAGTTGCATGGAATCTATCAGTTCAGTATCTTAGATTATGCTTGGTTTTTTCTTTAATTAAACAGCTTTGGGAGTGGAGCAATAGACTTAATCAATCTACTAGGCATGGCAGCGTTTTGGGGTCTAGGGAATGGAGTTTTTAACACACAAATAAATGCTTTGCTTGGGCTATTTTTTCCTCATGATACGGTAAGCCATTTTACTTTTTTGAATATGTAGTTTGTGTTTTTTGAAAACCAGCATTATTATAAAATGTGAATGCCAGAAATGTAATTTTCATTCTACATTTCATGATTGTTTAAAGTCAATAATTTTTTTGGTTTTCCATTTATTTTACTGAGGGAAGATTCATGGATTAAGTATAACTTTGAATCTCCTTGGCCTCTTTGGAAGAATCCTAATTTCATCAACCCACCCCCAAGTTGTCCTTCTCTTTTACCGAGGAAGAGTCATGGGTTAAGTATAACTTTAAGCCTCATGATCCTCTTTGGAAGTGTCCTTATTTCATCATATTAGAAAATCAGAAACGCAGAAAGATTTTCTTTATATTGATAATTACTTGTAATATTCTTATGTTTTCTTATGTTCCTCTTTTATCTTTAGTTCATCAAGCAATTACCCAAACAATAGCACAAAGATCACAGACACCAAATGTAGGCAGACAGCTAGGGAAAATCCCCTATCTAGGGGAAAACCCAGTGAACAACTCTTCCTTAATAATTTCACGAGATAATCTAAGACTTCTTGACCTAGAAATAGATCTTCTTCATTCCAAGTTAGCCTTTTCTTTCTTCTGTAGATGATAACCCTTCTAGCAACAACTTCGACCTAGCAGCAACAACTGGCAGCAACAATTTTGACCTAGCAGCAACAACTGGCAGCAACAACTTTGACCTAGCAGTGAGCCCAACAAAACTTCGACCCAACAGAATCTTCGTCCTTCCAGCAAACAGCCTAGTAAATCGACACGAGTGAGAGAGAGACAAACACAGAAACTTCGATCTTCCTTCTAGCAAATCTCCTCCTCCTTCAGCAACTTCACACTTTTTAGCTGATTTTTCTTGTGAATCGAACTTACGTGAGTGAGTGTCGTTCAAATGAATCAAACTGCTCCAATATATAGGCTTTAGATGAGGTCGAATTACCCTGTTTGAGGCCGACTTGGTGTGGAGGTGACAAATACCTTATTTGAGTCAATAATAAATCTTTTTACATGATTCAAAAGTCCAAGAAGGATCTCTTTTAATGGACAATGACTCTAATGACTCAGTATAAATCCTAGAAGTCCTCAATGGGGACTTTGACCAAAAACATGATGACCCAAGCATGAAACCCATGCTTTCGTAAGTCATAATAATAATAATAAAAATGTATTTTTTCTTTCTTTTGATAAATACATTTCATTACGACTCAAATATAATTTATGAAAACCGAACCTAGTTACATTCTTCAACACATCAACCCCCCCTCCCCCCAAATAGAAAACAAAGTTAATTTCCTGCATCCCTTTCCTAAAATTCCTAGGCTCTTGTTCATGTTGAAGATGCATTTATTTTAAGTTTTACATCTCCACCTAATCTATTTCCTTTAGTCAGTTTCAATATCCATTTGAATGTTTGGGAGCTTTTAAATAATTTTAAGTGCTATACATCCTACAATAATTGAAATTGAGCGAAGTGAGGTGCTATACAACCTATAGGTTGGGGAAATTTAAAACACTTCCTTTATGTTTATGTGTGTATCTTTCAAGCTACAAAATGTCAAAAAGGTTGTCTTATTTCTCTTAATTACTATAACTTCAAAATAAAAAAAAATAGGAAAAAAACCCCGACTTATTATATTATTACTTGTCATATTTAAACAACAACAACTATAATTAAAATAACATAGATCATTCTAGTGTTACTCGGAGCATCCTCCTAGGCTATACTCCCTATCCTAAAGGTTGCTCCCTAGTCTCCTTAATGCTTGCCGACCCAATATGGAGTGGCTTGCTGTAATATTCCTAATGGAAATATTAAGCAAATAACAGAAACATGCACTATAAGAAGAGATAAGAAGTTCAACACATACATAGGAAATCAAAACACAACAGGAAATGCACCAAAACTCTAAGCCATTTTATTTATGTTGAGCAGAATGGAGTACAATGAGTATGGAAATAGGAACTTGAGCTTGCTACAACAAGCTAGGCAAAACCTAGGTTGGAATTGTGATTCCCAATTACTGGAATGACTCCACCAAAAACCTCTGTGCTAATCCAATAAATTATTTCCACTGCTGTTTTAGGTGAACTGAGATTTCGGCCCTTAAAATATACTCCAAAAATTCTGCAAAATTAAATATAGGCTCTCCACACCAGGGCCAACAAAACCCAGAAATATTGCATGGACCCAAGTGGTGGAAATGGTCCCGAGATAAACTATGTCCTCCTTCAATAATTTCTACTGCTGACTGCTTAATGGAACTAGGAATTATACCCTTAGAAGTGCTCAGAAAATTCTGTAAAATTAATCCTAGCCTCCTCTCACCAAACTACAAAAACCCAGAAAGGGTTTGGGCTGAATCCATCGACTCCTGATGACCCCCAACAAGTGTGAATTACGCAATTTGGCCAGAAAACGCACCATAGAACATAATTGTTGTAGGATGCCCAAAATATGACACTGAAAACCTCCCAAAGTCCCGCAAAGATCCCCTCTGGAAAATGCCTGATTTCTCCAACCCAAATTTCCTTGAAAAGAAGCCACCTCCTGCTCCTGCGCAAACTTGAGCCAGTGAGCTTTGCACACTATCAAGATGAGGGGAAATTCATCCCAAATTATGACCTCACTCGCTTCCCTACAAAATGCTACAAATCTCCAGCCTTAACTATGAAGAACGTCTCAGCAAAATCTCAGAGTCCCCAACCCACTGCAGCTACTCCAAATGATGTGCCATGAACTCCTTCCGTGCCTGGGAAATGCGCATAGCTGGGAAAACTCCTGCAATGAAGCTCAAGGAAAGACCTGAATTTGACTCCCAAATTACCTCACTAGGGAGACACTCGAAGTTCTCTGAAATGAGAGTGGAATTCCTGCTTGGAATTCCTGGTGCTAAACAACACTTTTCTTCTTGTGCTAAACAACCCCAAGAGAAGATGAAATGTGAAATGTAATAGTCAAAAGCTGATTAGCAAACGAGTCCATCTTCTTTTTATAATTTTTCCCCGTGCTTCTAGATGCCTTTTTTAATTATTATTTTATTGGTGGGGGCCATTTTCCACTAAGTGACTTTTGCCTCCATTGTAATAAATAATAATTTGCTGCCAATCTCCAATAAAATAATACTTGCCACCTTTCTCCAAAATAATATTTGCCCCTTTATGTAATATCACCAAAATTAGGCAAAATTCCCATGGTGATAAAATTGGGGATATTATAGTCCTCCCTGCCAAAAATTGCTTGTCTTCAAGCAATGCTGGAACAAGCGCCCCCCTCTGACTGCTAATCACCACTATCATCACCAACAATACCAGGGTCCCAAATGTGCCACTGATTCATTCCTGATCTCTGCACTGTCTGATCATGAAGGAATCTCTTAATACCAGGATCCTAAGGCATCGTGATAAATGTGAAGCACCCCTTGCTCCACTCACCATCCAACCAGGTATAAGTTCCAGAAGCCCTTTTCATACTATCAATAAGTAGAGCATCATGATAATGTAGGACTCTGTCTAACTCTCCATGAAGATGTCCTACCAAATAGTCCACCTCATGCACACCAAGAGTAAACTCTTGAAGATACAATACAATCCCTGTGGGGACGAAGTCTCTCCTGCATGAGATCCTCCTGATATCCTCTTGCTGACCAACCTGCCATGCTGATGAATTCCCCCACGTCATCAGTGAGTCACTGAAGCCCAATGGAAAATACGAGTGATCTCCCCTTATACCGTCCTACTCCTGCAAACCATCACCATCGAGTTTGCCAACCGCCATCTCGATAATGTGCCAATACAATGTTTGGAGGCCAGAAACATACTGGAAAGTTGCTTTAGCCGTACACGGTATCCTCTGCTCATGCATGGTCCTTGTTGACTGCTGCGTGTCAACTACCCATAGCAGTACACCCCCTTTTTTTGCAAAAAGGGGCAGCGTTTGATCGAGATGTTCGTGCCATTCAGTAGTCATCGTCATTCTCCTGATCTTATTAAAGTTGTAAACCCAGTCTACATTTTGATGTAAATAATCTTAGCAGAACTGAGTCATGTATGTAAATTGCCTACGTGGACCTAATTTTCTAGTGGTAATCTTCATTCCGGAAGGTTTTTCGTCTCACCGATCCATGATCGGCAGAGTTTTCCTTCAACCTGACCCAAAGCCGGAATGAATTTTATCATTAGAGTCTTAGGAGAATCCTAGTGTGTTAATCTGCTAGATTATGTTTGGTCGCAAACTGGGTGGTCTATGAGGGTTTTGTCAAAGGGCTTTTCCCCCTTGAAGATGTAAAATTTTGTAAAAGTCATGATTGTAAAGAGTCTTGAGGGTTGAAAATGTTAATCCCCTCATGCGTCTTAAGTCCTAGGTCCTAGGGAAATTTCTCCAAAGGCTATGTTTGATGATCCGTAAAAAATAAAAGATAAAAATAATAAAAATAAAAAAATAAATAAAAAATAATAAAATAAAATAAATAAAATAAATAAAAAATAAAAAGAAATATAAAAAATAATAAAAAATAAAAAAAAATAATAAAATAATAATATTTTGAACTTTTTAATTCGACGGATGAGATTAAGAGATGTCTTGATCCTCATCGACGGTCGAGATCGTTTTGTCATGGATCACTCAAACTAGCCGTTGGGATTTTTCCCTTAAGTAGGATGCTAGGGGTCATTTGAGATAATCAATTGGATCTGAGTTTTAGCTGAAGAAGCTCTCTTGTAAATATTTTCTGGTGCTAATAAAGAAGACTTTGGGGTCAAAATCTTGCTGGTGTTACTCTCTTAATGTGCTGTGAGCAAATTTTATTTCTGCATATTTTAATTTTCAGCGGTTAATGACAGCTTAATGAAGAGTATTGTTGAGCATAGGTATCTTGTTCACATGCTAGAGTTTTAGTAGTATTAGGGTTTCTGATGTAATGGCAGGTATCTCCATTGTGTTTGAGATCTAGTACTGCTTTTTCTCTCTTATTTGACGGTTGAAGTGAGCTGTGCAGGAAACCCTTGGAGATCAGTGGGCGTTAGGGGAAGTTTTAGGCTGAACCAACCAACTCCCACAAGCATTTTTTGCAGGGCCTAGGTAGTAATGACCCTGGGTTAATCATTTAATTTGTGTTATTTATCTGAGAGTTTTCTGAAGCATTTTATTAGCAAATCTGAAGTTTCTGAAATATATTGGATGTCACTGACAAATCTGACTATTGCAGAGTCACAAAATTGTAAATAATTTTTTGCTGGGTTTAGAGTTTTTAGGTTTGTTTTATGCAGATATCTTTTTTGGGTGATCTTTCATTTCAGGTTGCAGGTTTTTCTGAAGTTTTCCGAAGTGATTGCTGCTCCCTTCAGCCCCTCTTCACACCTGCAAAACATATAAAAAGGGAAGAAGAAACGTGGCTAATCACACAGCATTCAACGCTGTCTCACCCTTCACGCTGTCCGTATTCTCCACGCACCTGCATATAACAAAAAAATCTGCAAAAACGAAAATACTGCCGTCGTCCAAACTCTGCTGCCGTCCATCTTCAGGGCCTCATACCTGCACGTGGAACCTGCACACAGCAAAAAACAATCAAACAACCCCAGCATTTTACACGGGCCAGACACAATACCGTTTCGAACTTTCATGGGTATCAGGTTAAAATTGGTTCTGCTGCAGTATACTTCAGAAAACGTGAGTGTTTTCTTCTCCGCCGTCGAGTATCAGCTCCAACCCACGCACGCGGACCTGCAAGACTTAAACCAAAATCGTTTTTTCAATTTTGAGCATGATTCGTGGGTTTCAGGTTTGAAAAATCGTAGGGTTAGCTAATCGTTTTGTTGCATGTGTAGATTTCTATTTTGAATTAAAATCGTTCTCATTTACTTTGACCCGGATTATGGTTAGTGAAGGCGTATTTCCAGTTTAAAATCCGTTTTGTTCCGTGCGTTTAATCTTTTGCTTTGGGTGGGTCACGTTTTCTGCTTGTGCGTTTAGTCTTTGGCTCCTGCGTATACCATCAATCTTGCACGCAGCTCCCCTTTTCGCTCCAGTTGCAGTCATTTATCACATTGCTGATATATGCGAGTTGGGAAGTGTATAACACTTCACGCATACGCAAAATCGTCCACAGCCAGCGTAAATTTGATTCTCGGATCATTGCAGTAAGGCTGTACGGCGGTAAGGTAAATCGATTCATTTTTTTTGATACACATATCGTGGAGTTTGGCATATAGCACAGGTTTTCATATCGATTTTTTTTTTTGTTTAGGGCTTAGTTTGTAAGTATATATGCATTGCTTTTTGATAGCGTAATTTTAGTGTTAACACAAAATCATTTTGATTTCATTAAGTTTGGCATAGATTTAGTTTTTTAAATCGATTTCTTTTTTGTTTGTTTAGTTTAGTCTTAGTTTTATATACATGCCTTGTGTTTAAATTAGAATTAAATTGTTTTGGTTTGATTTTATTTAAAAGTAAAAAAAGAAAGAAGAATCGTTGAGGGTTTTAGTTAGGGTTTTAAGGCTTTTCATTTAATTTAATTTAGGTTTAGTTTAGATTTAAAATAGATTTTTTTTTTATTTATTTATTTTTGTTTTAGAAAAATAATAAAAAATAAAAAAATAATAAAAGATCATAAAAAATATATATATAAAATAAAAAAAGGACAATAAAAATTTCTTTTTTAGGTTTTTAGATTAAATTTTAATTTTTGTTTTAGATTTTTTTAGTTAAAATTTTGTCAGAAAAGCCATAAAAAGTTTTCATGGAAAGATTTTGCCAGCCTGGGTATCTCATCGCGTTTTATTTTTCTTGCTGAGGTTAAAATTTTGGGATTAATGTTTATCTGGCATGCTTGAATATAAATCTGGCTAACGTGCAAGTTTACATGGTTGTATCTTTCGTAATTTATTTCTTAAATTGCCAGATCATCGTTAAAAACATCGTGAATTTACTGGATATCTTGCATCTTGCAAAGTTATTTAATGATAAATGATTACTGTGCACGGTTTATATTTCTGCAGCATCTGGTTATCAATCGTTTAAACATTAACTCCACAAGGCACTGGTCTATTAAATCAAACCAATCAATTTAGTGCTGGTTTCATTTTGTGTCTCCCAGCCCAACTGGTTCACAGTTGGTCATCCTTTTTCTGTAGGGTCTACCCCCCTTAGCCGCGAGAGACAGGCTTAAACGGAGGGATTGGGGATCAGAGTGACAGCCCCCGGTCTGAGCGTTGTCGTGACAATCTGTGCGACAACATTTTTTGGCGCCGTTGCCGGGGACATTGTTTTCTCGGCATTTCAACGACAATCATCCTTTTCATTTTTTATCTTTTCATCTGGCCTGACAATGCCAACATTTTTTGGCGCCGTTGCCGGGGATAGAGTTTTTCTGTCCCTGGCGTTTCAACGACATTCATCTTCTCATCTCTCATTCTTTCATCTTTCTCATCTTTCATTTGAGGTGACAGATTCAACATTTTTGACGTCTCTTAATCTTTTCATCACCTTACCTTTCGTCATATCAGCAGCTTCTTTCCATCTCGTTTCTTGTTTGGGTGGCGACTCCATTTTCCTATTTTTCCCAAACAAGAAGCCTCCCTCATATCTGCTTGTTGGTTGTTTTTTGGATCCTGGAATTAGATTCATTGTTCAAGTGGCGACTCCACTTCCTTCATCGATTGATTTTCTTGAGCAGAGATCTCGTTCTATCATCCATTTGGTCCCTTGTTATTCATCATGGATTATTCGTGTTAAACATGTCATTTTGATGACCTCCATGATTTCTGGAAGTGGCCA
>APFE030303595.1:0-19209 GCA_000404065.3 Pinus taeda
AAAAAAAAACAATTAAGGTAGTTCTTTATAATTTTTTTACAAAATTAATTTGTTTGAACTATATGTAAGTTTAACTAATATGTATAGGTTGGTTTTTGTCATGCAGAGCCACAAAATGAACAAGGTCGATAAGATTATTTCTAATCTAAGTGCAAAAGAGCGTAAAAGCCTGATAGAAAAATTAAAGAAAGATGAATAAGGTGAACGAAAAAATGCTATTCAATATGACTTTTTTTCATTAATAATATACTTAAGAATATTAGATAACATGTTTCAAACAATCTATTAATTCATATATGTTTAATGTTCTACAGGGAGCAACAACGAAGGAAAATATCAATGTCATTCTAAAAAAAGAAAAAGTATAGAACATGTAAATGACGATGAATTGGTCCTTAGCTCATCTGGAGTGGTGTTTGAGGTTAATGAAAGAAAAGATTCTTTTTACAAAAATATGAGGGATCTAGTGGAATGAGCGGATAAACATAATTTCCACTTACAATACAAAAATGAATGCACTGATTCTAAGAACCAAATTATATCTAAACTACACAAAACCTTTCGAGGGCAATGGTTAATGAGACATGTTAGAGTTGCAATAGCAAAAACATACAACAAATAGATTGTGCAGGATTTTATGACAGCCTTAGGAACCTTGGTTAATAATGAGAAATCTAGCATATTTCTCTTCAATACCCCTGGGAATATCCAAACTTTCCTCGCTAGGCTGCTTGGCTTTGGAATTGGCTCTTTACCTATTAAATATTTGGGCATGCCTTTGGTGTTTAATCCTTTAAGACTTCCTGTTGGCAAGACCTTCTCTAAAAAATCTAATCGAAACTCAATAGTTGGGCATTTAGAGCCCTCAACTTGGTTGGTAGAACAATTATTCTAAAAGCAGTTCTTCAGTTGATTCCAATCTACCAGCTCTCTGGGATGACCACCCCCAAATCCTCATGTTTAGCTATGGTAGATATTTTCATAAAATTCTTATGGGGTGGAGCTCAAGAATTAAAGAAATGGGCTTTGGTATCTTGGCCTAAACTAAATCTGCCATGCCTACGCCTGATCATTTGCTGGGAAATATGGATGGCTAGAAATAAAATGACATTCGAAAATTGCACGATCAGATGGCAAAACATAATTGCAAAAATCGTTGCTTCCTACCTTGAACTCCTTGAATACTCCCCACCACGACCTCGCAGACCTCTGCTCTTGACCCTATAGACTACTCCTCTCCATCGGCCTTTTTCGATGGAGCAGCCCAACAACATGGATGTGCGGGGGGCTTCATTCTCTACCTTTCAGATCAGCATTCTACAAAGTCAAGTTGGGTTTGGGCGAAGGAATGAACAATTTCGTAGAATTAATCACTCTTCGACATCTAATTCACTTTGCCTTAAATCATTATTGCAAAGATATTCAGATCTTTGGTGACTCAAATATCATTATCAATTGGATCAACAAGAACACTAGATGTCACGCACACACATTTTTAAATATTTTGGATGAAGTGATGCATTTAAAATCTCTATTTAATACCATCCTTGTTCGTCGTATTTACAGGGAATATAACTACTGTGCCAACGACCTTTCCAAGGAGGCCACACACCTGCTAAGAGGACAATGGATAATACACGAACAGAGGGGTACCACACAATACCAATACTATCACAAGCCTTATATAGATCAAACCTACCATCAGGTGGATGGTACCTAAATTTTTTGCAGAATTATCAGCCATATATGATGATGTAGATATCTAGTTTTTATTTATGCTCAACACCCTGCGAGGTGTAATTATGTTTTTATGAACACTATACAACATCATCCTGCGTGATGATTTCTTGGTTTTTGATACGGCCATTCACAGGAATGGGTTTGTAGATATTATGGACATATTGATATAATCGCATATGCTATAAAGCATATACTATATGTAATTTTTCATCATATAATGAAAGATTACGATTTTTCCGGTGGGAAAAAATCTTAGCCTAAACTCATACAGTTCAAGATGTTTAGGGGTTTAAGTCTTCGGGATCCTTTCACTTTGAATCAAGTCATGGGCACTAAATTTGGTGGCGATGGTTAAATGGGGGCCAAGATTTATGGAAGAATATATGGACCAAAAAATATGGCATGCTGATCCATACATAAGATATCCTCAAATACAGGGATCCCCCCAAGGAGTCCTCAATCTGGAACATGGTTGCAGGTAATAGAGACCTCATAAACCAACATTTCTTCTTGTGAATTTGAAGCAGACAAACGACACTCTTTTGGCAAGACTCCTAGCAATAGAGGGAGAAATTGTTTAGCCAACAAGAACTAGGAGAGATATTCCTATTCACAAACAATCATAACTATAATACAATGGATCAATTCTAGAAGCCCCCTAGCTGAACTCTATAGGGAGACAATGGAAGGAGCTTCAAGATCTGTCGAACCCTCCCCTTTCAGAACAATGGCAACAACTAGATAAAGAATTACATTATAGAAAAATTACAATTTAGGAGGGACCAGATATTCTTCGTTGGGGATATTCCACGTGTGGTATATTCAATATCAAGGAAGCATATTGTCTCTGAGCATAAGATTATCAAAACAACCAAATCCAAATATGGAATAATATATGGACAGGTATATTGTGGCTGAAAATAACATATTTCTTATGGTTTGTATGCAAAGGGGAATCCTCACTTGGGATCAACTTCAAAAACGTGGATCCATGGTCCTTAATCATGTTTTTTATATGGCCATCATAATGAGAACCTAGAACATCTCCTAAATGCATGCTCATTTGTAAACCAAAAATGGAGACAGTTAGGGGACCTGTTCGACCACCTAGATAGAGATCATCAGAGCATCAAGGAATCCATCCTGTTATGGCGTAAAGGCCTATTCTCGAGTCCGATACTAAATCGAGCTTGGGAACTAACCTTGGGATTCCTCCTGTGGTCCATTTGGAAGGAGAGGAACAATAATATATTTAAAGACATGCATAAATCTCAGGATGTAGTCTGGATAGGAATAAATCAGAACATTCGAGAGACAATATTGGCAAAAAAATGGTATCCGAAAGATTGACAAGTTGCCTCTCATGAAGCTAGAATTATAAATATGTTAAATTTGTCCCCCAGCATGATAGCTCTGAGCTCATGGAAAATTTTAACTACCCCTATTATGTCGCCCCAATAGTTTCTTCCCCCCCCCTAGATGGCTTCATTAAGTTAATTTTTGTTGGAGTATCTAAAGGTAATCTGAGAAATGTTGGTTTTGGAGGTCTCTTTTGGATTCGCAAAAGAGAATTAGACTTGTATTCACAACGGACTGTGGTTATTCTAGCAACAATGAGGTAGAGTTTATTGCGGTCAAACAAGGTCTCATTATCGCAGTGCTGACTTTCATCTTTTTCCTCGATAATTGCGGTAAGTTTCATGTATGTGAGTCTCATTCTATTAGATCTAGTCTAACATGCGCGTAGACTTAGGGCATCCCTTATGAGTCTTCACTAGGCACCGATTCAGTCTCTATTGGTTCAATTCTCGTCTCACAGGTATGTTTTCAGTCCCAATTCTTGTATACCTGCTCGTATGGCTCGTTATATTTATATGCTGGTCTTCGGGGTGAATGGTTATGCTTTAAATTGGTGGGTGTAGAAGGAGACCTATCTAGAATCCCTTATGGTTGTTACTGAATTGTTTCATGCGTTCTCGTGTCAATGGATTTCAAAATCTTGTTGTCGCGAATGGGTTTGTGCTGGGTTTGGTCTATGGGCCACTCGTGGCTCTATTACTGTTTGTGCCCCTGGCGTAAGGGATTTATTTATTGTATGCATGTATGTGGGTTAGGCCTAGAACCTTCAAGGTTTTGGTATTTGAGAGGTTCAGTTTATATTTACATCCTCAGATATCTCAGCCAAAGTTGGATTCATGTGTGGCACTCAGGCAACTCTATCGAGGTCATGCAACTCATTGCAAAAAGCGTATATTATTGATATTCATTTGGATTATTGGCAGACTTTGGTGCCTAACCTCGGTCATTCTTGAGGAAGATCCACCCAATACAAACAAACAGTTCATTTATATTAGATGATGAAGAACCTCCTAGCCAAATCCCTGGAGCAACTCCCGACAGGCATGCCTTCGTCTTCTCATGGGTACTTGGATTATAGTAAGGAGTTTCAAAAGATTCAATTTCAACTACAACAACAAAATGGTTGCCTAAGTCGCATTGAGTAGCATATTCCATGTATCCTTCAAACTGAGTTGTCAGGCTCCAGTAAGAACGACTGTTCTCCTATTGATTCACCTGAATATGAATAGTTTGATGGTGCACCCCTTGTTTTGACTTTTTGTATGCATCAGTCTCATACATTTAAGCATGTTTATAGTTTTCTAGATTGTAGGAAGTATAAATACACTCAGACTTATTTAGCGTGCCTTGATAGACTCATAATCTTTTTCTTTTGGATGGCTTATCATGTTGTTACCATCTGGAATTTGGATGTAACCTACCACTTTTTCGATAGAAAATTAATAGAAAGGTCCTACCAAGCTTACAAAAAAAAAAAAAAAAATATTGATTTTTTTTTATATTTAGTTTTCATATATCATTATAAAAATAATTTATTACTTTTTTTGAAGAAGATTATGGAAATCTCAAATGATCAATGCACTGATATGCGAAACATGCGAGTAGGAATGTCCAAAAAAGTGTATAAGGAGATCGTCAAAGAAATAGACATAAATGCATCACAAGAGGAGCCACCTAAACAACAACGTGCTTCAAATGTATGTAATCATGATTGGCTTTGTGCATATAAAAAAAATAATTTATCGTCAAATATTAATTTTCAAGTATTTTCTTGTAGAAAAGAAAACAAGATGGAACTTATTCAACACATAAGACAAGACGACAAAGAAGAAAATGGTTGATTTCAAATTTTGTGAGTAATTGTTAATATTTCCTTATAATAACTCAAGGTTTCATTTTTTTATATTTTAAGTTGTTTTACAACAACCAACCTTGAATATTTTCAAATAGGTGCTAACATACAAAGAAGGGGCCATCAAAAGAATTGATTGAGATTAGGTTAAATAAGGGTTGTGAGTATATGTTGGCATATCAAGGTTTTAATTGTGGAATTTGTAAGTATCTATGTTGTTTTACTTCTCCAAGTTTATAATTAATAGAACAAAACAATTCTTTGTATAAATCTAAGATTTATAATGGGGTTTAAAACATGCAGAAAACAAAGTATGGAACTACACCAATAGAAGACTTGTTGCAACAAGGCATGAGACTTGGTTTTGAAACCATGTGCACAGTTTATGAGTCACTTCCTATGATACATTTCTATTCAGTTTACATTGACACATATTATTTATTTCAATTTTCATTATTCTCACCAATGTAGATACACTCATTACATTTTATTTTTATGTTTGCAAATGGAACAAGATCAAGAAGATGAAAACAATCAATGCAATCAATAAAATATTCCTCCAAATAACCCAAGTCGTGGAAGTAGCTCGAGCACTAACAATAGTTCCAACAAATAATGATGATCTATTTGGATATGGTTGTAGTGTCTACAACCACCCTCCAAAATTTTGTCCTGCACCTAATTTCGAAGCCTCCCTTGGGAGTTTCGCTTGACGAATGCACACCCTCAGGTTCACTCCATGAGTCCTTGGAAGCCTTTGCATCTACCTTACTTGTTCATTTCACCCAAGTTTCTACATGTTGGTGTCTGAGACATGCTTGCGACCATGTTCTGGTTATGCTCAAAGTCTTCGCTTCGTGTGTACTTGTTGTGTTCGTTATGAAAGCATCTGTTGTACTCACACTCAGTCACATTTGCACAAGCATCATCATGGTCGATCAATGATCAATCATGAGTGTCGTGCTTGTTGCTTGCACCATTTGTCAGTCATGTTGAACATGTGTGTCTGGATGTTTTGAGTCGTTTCGTCATCAAGTCATGTGAGTTTGTGTTTTCATGATCATCTATGCATCTCTCGATCGTTCACACACTTAATCATTTTGTTGAAGTTGTGATGACTAGACTGCCCTCTGATAGACAGACCATCACCCCACCATTGACTCGATCGACTATCGCCTAGAACACCGCAGAAGCACCAAGCAAGTCTTTCCAAGCTGCATTGATCGCAAGCAATCCAATCAGCTTTCATGCTAACCACCTGGACAATCGGACCCGACAGCCACCCCGAGACTGAATCCCCTCAAAAATTGCACAGAGGCTACTGACCTTTCCTGCTCTACTGACTGAGGAAATTGCGCAGACTGGTTGGACAGACACCAAGTACCCGTCCCTGTCTCCCTCATAAAATTGGGTAGTTTTCCAAGTCAGTCCTCCCGACAGCTGACCGGTTACTCATCCAGGAAACCGCGCAGTTTTCATGAGCAGTCCTTCTACTAAACAATAGTCCACTTAGATCAGAAACTGTGCAGAGATGATTAGGAGGCCAAAATGTCAGCCTCAGTGCAGTTTTCCTCACCAGTAACTCCTAGCAGCAAACTGCCAATTCCCTCCAAGTATTGCGTAGTTTCTGCTGCCAAGCACCTAGCAGCTGACTGCTTGTTTCCATTGGGAATTACGCAGTTTCTATTGCCAGTGACAAAGCATCCAACTACCAGTTCCCTCTGGGAATTATGCAGTTTTGACTACCAGGCTCCCAGCTAGTTCCTCCCAAAAACTATGCAATTTCTACCTGCTGATCCTCCTTGCAGCCCAACCTGTTCCTCCATAAAATTGCGCAAGTTTTGCCTTCCAACCCCTGCTACCTGCTCGTTTCAGAAATTGTGCAGACTCTACCTACCTTGCCTTCCTGCTGCCTCAACTATCCATCCCAGAATTTGCACAATTTTTCCTTCTAGCAAAGTCGGACCTCGCGGATAGTCACTGTTGACTTGGATTGCCCATCTTCATCACTCAGTGACTATTGCGCAGTTTTCATCAGTAGCACCCAGAGCCATCATCTCGCTTCACAACTTTGCTGCCTCTCCCGATCACCTGCATTCGAAATAATCATGTGTCATGGTAGATTAGGATGTTTGTGTATTTGATGTCGTCTCGTCATGAGTGACTGTAGGCACAAGTACACTAATAAACATGGTGCGACAATGAAAGGGATGAACGAAGCGAGCACATGTAGAAGGACAAGTTCACCAATGGACGAACAAACGTTGCACGTGAATAGATGTTCTTGTGAAGGGATAATCATGCAAAGATGTGTTCGCGGATAAACGAATGAGAAAACATGCAAGATGTGCTCATGGACGGACGAATAGACGAAAATGCACCTTTCGCGAACAGATGAGCATGTCAAGTCTTGCAACATGCAAGCAAGGAACAACGTGCCAAAGCATCATCGAGCGAACCAAAGACCATCAGAGACTCCGCGCACTTTGCCATGCATAGGAGAAGCTATGTTACACCATGAAGACATCCATCACCTAGCGGCAGTGTAGCTCGACATGGACTCCAGCAACAACATGAATGTACCAGCACTGTCATGTCGAGTCATGTCACCCACATCTCTACTATGGGCTATGTTGTCAATCAATGTAATGTAACATGGAAGTCTAAGAGACCCACTTGTTGTACAAAGAGTCATGGAAGTCAAATAGTCATGAGGGTAGTCGAACAACCATAAGGGTCAGTTTCACCCTTGGCTATAAATACCCCCTCATTTGTACATGGAAGGGAATTTTCACCTAAGCTCCTCCCACATAGCAAAGAGAGTCTGTAATCTTTTCTTTGAGGAGTAAGTAGTGGCTCCAACGCCCTACTCACGGGTTTAGTGATGTATGGTGTAACGATGTGTCTTGGAACTTTCACTTAATTTAGAAGCCTGCTAACAGGCCAACACATTTTCACACATGTATTGTAACTGTTGTAAGACTAATCTTGAACACTTGTAATGCATGTTGCTTTAACTTGCGTTGAACACTTGAATTATTTTACTTGTTGTAATACATAATCTCTTAATGGAAATGTGTTGGATATGTTGTTAATGTTGTCTCACTCGTGGTGGCTATCTGCCCAGACGTCAGACAAACTTTTGACATAAAGCTTGTTGTAGCAACCATTGCACTCATTTGGACTCATCCATGAGTGTTGTACGTGTTATCTTACCTTGTGTGTTGTGATTGCCGCATCCATGTGGACTGCTCCTCTGGAAGCTATGCACGTCCTATTGTGTTGTGTGTTCATAGCCGAGTTTGGACTTCATCCCAGCCAACTTGGGACTCACTCTCACCCTCTCCCCTTACACTGAAAGAACCATTTACAAAAGTACACTAAAATTCACTAAGCACGCGAACCTCACTTCTCGAAGGCAAAGCAGACCACTCTCTTATGCTGACAAGCAAGAGTTGAGGCAAATCCTTAAGACAATGGCAACCGGGCCATCATATCGGATGGGATTCCCACACCAAATGGTGTGAGGTCTAGTTGGGACTTCATACTAGGGTGATCCCCTGAATGTTGGTAGGTCTAGCACCGTCAACATTTTTGGCGCTAGAAGAAGGACAACTAGTTGTATATGGCTGAATATCCCCTCACACTCATTCATCAAACATCTGGTCAAGGCAATAACTCACACTCCCTCTCACCTACACACGACTCTGCAATTGGTTACTCCTCACCACCCAGGATTGAAAATGAGATTCCATATCAATACCTTTGCTCCATCTGTCCATCACTCGCAAGTTCATGAAAGCAATTGGACTGATCGCAGGCATAAATCATCTTCCACACACATCTAGGAAGCCAAAAGCTACTCCCATAGGAGTTGTTGTATCATCGGTGGAAGAAGAAGTCCTTGCCACACTTGAAGATCTAGAAGAAGCTATTGAAGATGGAGAGGAACCTTCAATCTTTTAGCAAGGTGAACAAGGCACTCTTGTGATCTTGCAATCGAACTCCAGTATAGGAGGCAGAGGGGAAGGCAGTGGAGGAGGTGGAGGTAGCGACGAACCAATGGACTCAGAGCCGAAACCATCAGCTTCTGAAAGAGGGGAAGAGGATGAGGAAGAAGAAGAGATGGTTGACCCAAATCTTCAATGGATGACTAAGGGACCATTAGCTCTCCCGACAATTCTACACAAGATGTCGAACTGTGCAGAGAGAATGAACATCAAGTTCGACCCTGATAGCACGGTGAAGGCAGAAGACCATTTAGACAACTTCTACCTACAACTGTAGACCCTTGAGGTACAACATGAAGATGTAGCATGTAGATTGTTCCCATTTACCTTGGATGGTCGCTCAGCTGCTTGGTATCACAGCCTTCCAACAAACTCTATATAGAACTAGGTTGCATTCAAACACATGTTCCTTAAGAATTTCATTGATGAAAAGACCCCAGCCATGCTACTCAAAGAGTTGGGAAGCCTTAAGATGGAAAGAAAATAGAAAGTGAAAGATTTCAATTAGAGGTTTACACGTATATTGAACAAATTCACAGTAGACACTAAACCTCATGACTCCATCACCATTGATTACTACATGTTCGCACTGTCGACCAGCGTTGCTCGGTTCGTCAAGCGAGCTGCGAAACCAACACTTTTGGAAAATTGTGAAGAAGCTATCACTGTTGAGAAAGACCTGCGTGCAATTAGAGTCATGAAGGATGATGAATCAACAAAGGACTCCAAGGATGTGAGTATGAAGTCCCAAGCAATGGCGAGCAAGGGTAGATACAAGGAAGCAATCAATATTGAGACCCTCACTCGTCTTATCAAGAGCTTGACCACTGAAGTGTCCGAACTCAAACAACGTAAAATAGACACATTTGCAAGCAGTCACGTGCCCAGGTAGAGACAGGTAAGCAACTCATCAAGCACCAATCAGTTCACTTCAAAAACTATGCAAAAGCCTGTGTTCCAACTCGAGCAGTGTGCAAATCCTAAGTTTTATTCTTTCCATGAAGAACATCACCTTGAGAACTCTTGTTCGGACTTGAAGCGAGTCACAAGTTCTTTCTACAGTCATACACTCGATGCGAGAAGCAATATGTAGGAGCAGCCAGAAGACACTGATGATCACAAAGAGGTTGCACCTAATGAGCCATCAAGCTCTCGACATGTGGTGAACGTGTATCAGTGCTTGCAAACAATGTCAAAGACGAACACCGAGAAGCAGCCCCGAAAGAAAACTGATCATTACAATCTTATGAGTAAAGGGGCTCCCCCTACACTTGGGGAGATGCAAGAAAATATCAGATTGTTGATAAGGAAGGTCGATCCACTAGCCGCCCCAAAGAAGAAAACATAAAGCAAGTTCGAGAAGACAACGACAAACAAAAGCGCATCCATGAGTAGGAAGTTGCAAAACACTCCGTCGGACAACACGAACACCTGTTCTACCCCGAACGCCTTAGTAATTCTACCTCTGGACTAGAACATTATTGATGACATGAAGAAAACTTGAGCAAACATAAGTTTGTTCAAGTTAGCTAAGATCCAGAATCAATGAGATATCATGCTATGCGCATTGGGACAAACAACAATAGACAACGTAGCCTCTACCAGCAAGGGAGCAAGCACACCTCCCAGATCACTTTCCACTGTGCTCAATACACTCCGGATGGAATAAGCAAACTCAGGTTTCCCTCCATTCCTACTTTCATTTGAATTTTTTAACCACATTGTTCACAATTGCTTGGTTGATTCTGGTGCGGTAACCAATGTCATGCCACTCTCCATTGTTAAGAAGATCAATGCGCAATGGAGCGAGACATCCAATCGAATCATCCAACTTGATCGAGTAGTGGTACCAGCATTGGTGAACTAGGAAACGTGATCATCCGACTATCCCATGATAGTCGAGTCCACTAATGCATCAACATAGTTGTTGTGGACATACCATAAGCATATGGTCTATTACTCATCAAAGGTTGGTCTAGCAAGCTAGATGGATATTTTGCTACAAAGTGGTCTCACATGCGGCTTCCATACAAGGGCAAGGGCAACCAAATTCGAATAGAATCCGAGAGGTATATGAAACATAATGTCACTCCCCTAAGTGGTGAGAATGAATCGTTGACCTTTGCAAAACTCATGTTTGGAAACTGCCTCCTTGAGACAACATTGGGGTGTTATCCTACACGGCAAGCTCCAACCCCACCAGATGCGTAATTGGGACTTCTTCCTTCCCCAACTGATGGTAATGAAACTTGTACAACACATTTTACCAATAGTAGTAGTAGCAACAACGGTAGTAGGATGGCTCAGGAGCCGGTGTGTTCAGATCGACCCTTACAACAGGAAGCATCTAGTTTCAAGTCGCTTAGAGTTCGAGTGCATGAACAACGTAGCAGAGTATGAGGCACTCTTGTTGGGGTTATAGAAAGCCATCAACCTCAACCTGGTCATGCACAAAGTGGTAGGTGATTCAGAGATAGTGATACGACAGGTACGTAACACCATTCACTGTTTATCACGACATCTCAAAAGTTACTAACAAGAGGTATGGCGACTAATCTCAAAATTCAAAATATCATTGTTGTACCACATACGCGTAATGCAGTTGCCAATGCATTGGAAAATGCAGCCTCGAGAATGTCACCCATTAGGGATATATTTACTATTGAAATTTTGTATAAACCATCTATCTTGGACAACATAACTAACTTACGTGTGTTTAATGATGATCAACAAATACTGCATTTCATGGCCAATGCTGACGTATTCAAAGATGCAGCAATAGATGATGATGAGCACGAGCACTCTCTGCAAGCAAAAGCTAGTAACATAAAAGGCTACATTATCACAAAAGGTGTGGCAACCCTGGAAAAGCTTTATGAATTGCAAGAACATTTTTAGGGGCCAAGGAACAACAAGACCCACAGTTTCACCATGAAGCATGAACTGATAAACCTGGGAACAGAACAAGATCTGAAGTTTGTCAATCCTGGTACGTGTTGTACATAGCAAGAACGGGATGCCTTTGTCCGCTTGTTCAAACAGTACCGAGATGTGTTCACGTGGATGTATGATGATCTAAAAACTTATGACACGTAGATCATCCATATCAACATAAGCTAAGGAAAGTACATCCGTCGCTTGAATCCCTGATACAGAAAGAGCTTACTAAGTTGTTGGATGCATGGATCACATACAAATTTCTCCATTCCACATGGGTCTCCAACCTTGTTCATGCACTAATAAGTTCGTTTAAATCCGCTTGTGTGTTGATTTTCAGAACATAAATCGTGCCTCAGACAAAGACAAATACCTCGTGTTTTCTATGGAGCACATTTTGCAACCAGTATTTGGGGCACAAATGTTCTTTCTTCTTGATGGTTTCTCAGGATACAATCAAGTTCTGGTAGTAGAACCTGACAGACTCAAAACTACTTTATGTACCAAGTGGGGTATGTTCGCTTATAGACGAATGTCGTTTGGGCTTGTAAATGCAGGCGCAACATTTCAACACGCCATAGACATCACCTTTCATGGACTCATTGGACAGAGCGTGGTGGTATGCCTCGATGATGTGACCGTTTTCTCAAGAAGACGAGAAGACCACATACGCCATCTGAAGAGAATCTTTGAGCGATGTCGTAGATACCGAATTTCCTTTAATCCCAAAAAGAGTGTATTCGCAGTGTCAGAGGGGAACCTCCTCAGACACATTGTTTCCAAAAGTGGGATCAAGGTGGATCTAGATCGGGTCTAAACCATTACATAGATCCCTTACCCATTCAACAAGAAAGCCATGCAATCCTTCTTGGGCAAGATAAAATTCCTTCGGAAGTTCATCTCAGATTATGCACAGATAGTTAAGCCCATGTAGGACATGATCAAGAAAGTAGTTACAGTTGGGGTAAGAAGGAAAAGTATGCATTTTCTTGGATCAAGCAAGCCATTGCAAAAGCGCATGCGCTCTACAACCCAAATTTCACAATTGTTGTTGGAAATTGATATCCTCCTTCCACAATTTCCCAAACATCAGCTCCAAGGGATTGTAGATAGGTGCTGGTTCTTATTTTCCAATATACTAAGTTGCTCCCATTGAAGATTGGTGGTCTGATGGATCCCATGCCTTCATGATTATTCATCTTGAAAGATCTTCCTTCAAGCAATCAAGCTTCTTTTGAACAACCTGCTCTGATACCAATTGTTGGATATAATACTGAGAGGGGGGGTGAATCAGTATTATCAGATCAATAATTTTTCATTTCCCAAATAGATTTATATACGCTACTTTTATGAAGTGAACTAGCGTGTACACGCTACTGTGATTAGTGAAACCAACGTATACCTAGAGAACTTGTGATTTAGTTAATTTATCATGTGTTTATCTATAACCAATGCATCAGTAACTTATTAAACAATGCAATAAAACAGAATAAACAATCTCACATAAGCAAAACACATGAACAACAAGATTTAAGGTGGAAACCTAATGTGGGTGAAAACCACTTGCTGCTATCATCTTTGTCTTCTTTTTAATAATAATAAAATATGTTTACAATCTTGTACTGGTGCAAACTCATACCAGTATGCAGGCACCCACCTGCAGAAGGCTACAACCTTCTCTCATTTTCTAGCTTCTACTAGAAGGGAGCTACAACGCCCTAGCTCTCGTACTAGCTAATGTGTTTACTAGTACGTAGGCGCTGGCCTACAGAAGGCTATGACATTCTATCTTCCTCCAGGGACCATGTTTGATAAATTTTCAGACAGGATGCTCGTGGTACACAACAATACACATGAAGGCCTCGTTTCATCAAATTTTCATACTGGACCCATTAGAAACTTGGAAACTCAAATTGCATCAACCAACAATCAGTTAATCTGAACAATCAGATCATTGTCACTAGAACACTATGTTGAACCCAGAAACTTGCATCATCATTTATAACCAGCTGCAACCTCTAAAATCATGCATCAAAATGTATACACTATTTTACTGAACCCAACCTGCATGTATACACTACTTCCTTTAATCAAACTTGCATATACTTTCAAAACTACTGAAACATAAAACTTCTGAATCAAGTTTGTACCAACCAGCAATATATTGAAAAACTACTGTCAATTTACATAACTTTACACATGCAGTAGTAGAGATCACCCTTCTCACTAATAAAATCAATCAATCAGATATAAAACTCCTTATTCATTCAGTTTTACATTCATATCTGAGAAGACTTCATCGACAAACAACAATAAAACAACAGAACTGATCAAATAGATCTAAAGAATAGGCTTTTCCTCTGTATACACTACTTGGAAGAGTAGAACCTACGTGTACACACGCTTTTACCGAGACAAACCAACATATAGATTTGCAAATATTAACTCATAACTTCCTTGCTATTCCAAACCTTAGACAAGCCAAAATCATGACATTTAAAGAATAAAATAGGTGTACACAATCAGATCTGGCCCAACCAATATCACATCATTCAATGATAAGTCATTTTAGGTCTCATGTTCCTGATCCAACATTGAATTCAAGGTGCACACAATATTTTAGATCAAATCACAAAGATAGCCCCTGCAACATAAAATAAGCTTTAGATATAAGTATTCCTTAGAAACCTTTTTCACTTGCACGCCTTGGCCTCATGATCTTCTCCTCCTTATATAGTTTTAGGACTTTCTCAATACCTCGGACCAAAACCACTTAGGACTCGTGGTATTCTTGGATAGGATCAAATAGTCATTACTCTACTCAATATTGTAGGTTAATACCAAGTTATTGACCCTCGATATTGTCTCCTCTTGAATTTCCTTGAATTTCCAACATATACGCGCTTTTCTTCTTGTGAGAATGCGTGTATAACTATACGCTCTTTTTGTTCTGTGGCCCTGTGTGTATACGTTGTTTTGACTAAGTGTACCTGCGTATACATCTTAAACTACTTTTCACCATCCTTTACCTTCAACTTCTTCATTCTGATTAGTAGACTTTAGTTCCCTATTCTTCTTTACCAATGCCCTGTTACATCTGAATGGATTTGCTACACTATGGGTTGCCTTTCATCAAAACTGAACTGACCTGTTACTGAGTTGCCATCAAGGACAACACTTGTATCATAATGTCAATATCTTGAACACTTGTAATGCATGTTGCTTTAACCTGTGTTGAACACTTGAACTATTTCACTTGTTGTAATACATAATCTATTAATGGAAATGTGTTGTATATGTTGTTAATGTTGTCTCGCCCATGGTGCCTATATTCCTGGACATCAGACAAACCTTTCACGTAAAGCTTGTTGTAATAATTGTTGCACTCATTCAGACTCATTCGTGAGTGTTGTACGTGTTATCTTACCTTGTGTGTTGTGATTGTCTCATCTGTGTGCACTGTTCCTCCAGAAGCCGTGCACCTCTTGTTGTGTTGTGTGTTCCTAGTCGAGTTGGGACTTCATCCTAACCAACTTGGGACTCACTATCATCCTCTCCCATTACAGTGAAAGAACCATTGACACAAGTACACTAGCATTCACCAAGCACGCGAACCTCACTTCTCGAAGGCAAAGCAGACCACTCTCCTGTGCTTACAAGCAAGAGTTGAGGCAAATCTTAAGACAATGGCAACTGGGCCATCATATCGGATGGGACTCCCACACCGAATGGTGTGAGGTCTAGTTGGGACTTCATACTGGGGTGATCCCCTAAATATTGGTGGGTCTAGCACCATCAACATATATCAATGCAACCTGTTGTATTTTTTGAAATAATTGTCTGTGAAAATCAAACATTTTGTTTGATGTAGTGGCCATAGTGTCCTAATTGAAAGACAAGGAGTTACCAATAACACTCCCATTTTGTATGAAAAATAGCCTCTTATTGATATATAATAAAATACATTTTAATTTACTATGTTGTGTTATCCAATGTCATTGTGAAATGTTACACCATTGATTAAATATATGGATGATTAAATATTATAATGAAGATACACAAAATCTGATAATAGAGAAAATTAATCCAAACATCATATACAAATGCACTAATTAAATTTTAATTTATATGAATGTTTTTATAAGATATATGTCGATTTTTCGATGAATAACATATTTAAAAAATTACAATAATTGCATGTCACAGGTTGATGTTTCCAAAAAAGAGAAAATCTCATACAAAAAGTCGGTGCATTTATAACATAAAAACACATCAGTGCATTATTTTATATAAAATCACTGTGATAAAATCTTTTTGCATGACCCGTGCCTTTTCGGAAAACTACAACACCAGGGCATTTATTTTGTCAAGCACTGGTATTGTTTGAGATTAACAACCCACTGCATTGTAATTTTTAACGCACCAATTCTTTCATAGAACTAACATCGTGGTCCTACAAAGTATTATTTCCAGCCTGGTGCATTATGAAAACTAGCAACGCCGATACTTTTATATAACTAATGCATCGGGGCGATTGTACAAACGATACACATCAGCAATGCAAGTTTTAAAAAAATTGCAGGAGCTCAACAATGATTTTTTGTGTGCCCCAATGTCATTCCTTACAAGAACTCCCTGGGGTTTTTTTATGTGTTAGCACCGGTGCCGTATATATTACGCATCGATGTTCTTTGCATTTGACGTCTTTGTTTTTTTAGTTATGTATGTCGCTCGATGCTTTTATATATGTAGCACATCAATGCTACTTGTACCATGAAGCACACCACACACCTAAAAAGAAAACCTTTGACTGCCCATAATTTTTTAGTCGTGATCAACTTTCGTTAAAACAAAAACAAAAACAAAAAATCCAATTTTATAACACTACAATCCTCCGTTATAACCTCCGCCAGAAGGTAATTTCCTTGTAGTGTGGCGTCATACCTTTATGAGCAAAAGCAAAAACAAAACAAAAAAAAAAACCTTCGACCACCCATAATTTTTTAGTTGTGATGAAGTTCTGTTAAAACAAAAACAAAGACAAAAATCCAATTTTATAACACTACCTTATAGTGTGGGGTCATACCTTTATGAGCAAAGTTCTTATCATCTTAATAATGTCCTACACATTAATGGATTTCTAGCAACATGAAGGATACATACCAATGCTACTTGTACCATGAAGCACACCAAATAAAAATAAAAAATAAAAAATCCGCTAAAACCTTCGACTGCCCATAATTTTTCAGCTCTGATGAAGTTCCGTTAAAACAAAAACAAAAAAACATAAAATCCAATTTTATAACACTACAAACCTCCATTATAACCTCTGCTAGAAGGTATTTTCCTTGTAGTGTGGGGTCATACTTTTATGAGCAAAGTTCTTAACATCTTAATAATGTTCTACGCATCAACGGATTTCTGGCAACATGAAGGTCACCTCTATCAAAGTTTGTATAAGGAAGTCATGCTTCTTGAGAGTTGACCTATCATGTTGACCACAATGATGTCATGTTCATGCCATGTTAGTATCCAATACTCACACATGTGGAGCTAGTCACTTGTGTACTTTCAAGAGGACTCTAGAGGGTATAAATTCCTAAACTTAAATGGTTGTTAAGGCATGCAAAAACCATAAACCTAACCCCATATGAATATTGAAATATTACTAAACATTATGCCACTAGGATAGGAAGGGCTTCCATTCTTATTTTACTGAGTATTGTTCCATAGTAGAGAAGAGCATCAAGAGTGGAAAATTTAAGTAGAACAAAAGAGAGAGAAAATCCTATTGTAGCCATATAAGTCATGTTGTACATGGAAACTCCATAGTGAGTTCACTTTTATTGTATTTATGTTTTATAACCGAGAAGAAAAAATCAAAGAACAAGTCTCACCTTCTACTGTGGTTTTTCTCATATTGGGTTTTCCCAAGGCACATCTTTCGTTCATCATGTGGATAATATGTTTTTTTTCCACTGAAAAAATCCGTAATTTTTCATTATATTTGGAAAAATTACATATTGTAGATGCTTTACACATATGCGGTTCACACTGTGTATATGACAGTGTTCCATATTTGCATAAATATTGTGTGGTGCACTATGGATTTCTTCAAAATTTTAAAACTGTTTACAGCTTGCCATAGGGCTGTTATCAAAACACAGTATCAAAAATATACATTGTCTGATCATCATGTATAAACATTATCTGTCTGTCAAAAAACAAAAAATCTGAGCAGTATGTTAAGATCCTGGTGCATGCTGATATCCTTGGTCTATGTAAGGCCGATGAAAGTATCTGAATTCGTTATGTTCTTTCACCTCAGTGACCTCCCATAGGCCTCTGTCCATCAGCGCGGCCTCCTTGGATAATTTGTCAGCGTGGCCATTATGTTCCCTGTATATGTGAGAGCAAGTGATGTCGTTAAATGTTGTCATGTGGATAATATGTTGTTTGTTTAGTTTCTTTCATTTAAGTTTTAATCCATGTCATTATTTTCTGCACTAATCTAGTAATATTAAATCTAAAATAAAACATTGCACAATAAGATATTATATAATATTGTAAGATTTAGTATGTGTAATTGTTCCATTTGGAATATTCATGGTAGTTTATATATCATATTTGTATCAAATTATATCTCTTCTTCTTCTTTATGGTTGGGGGGGGGGGGGGGTGTGGGTGGTTTGTTGTGCGAAACTATAAGATCCAATAATAGCCATGGTCGTTGAGTCTAGTAGTAATCTAGGAGATGAGCTAGAGAAGAGATTTCCAAAGCTAGAAGCACAAGTGGCTAACATCCATACATGATATTTAGAGAAAAAGTTTGGACCTTTCTACGATTTTGGTATAACTCGTAATTTTTCTCATATAAGAGATCTTGAGATAACGAAGACCCATAATGTAACAACCCTGGTCAAAAATTTATGTAAGAGTTAATAAAGGAAAATAATAACCATGGTTAATGGGACACATATTCCAAGTTGAATTTTGGGCAAAAACATAGTGATGGGGATCATTGGTGATTGATTAATGGTTAAGGAAATTGGCAAAGGCTTTGGAAAGGAAAAAGAGAATTTTGGCACATTTATGAAAATAATGGAAATTAGGAGAAAAGGGAGTTGAAAGGTCACAAGTTGCATGTGAGGATGAAAATGAAGAAAATAATGGAAAATGAAGAAAATAGAGGCTTCATTAATAAAAAGGCTTCTGAAGATCAGTACATAGACCTCTTCTTCTTCTTCTTCTTCTTCTTCTTCTTCTTCTTCTTCTTCTTCTTCTTCTTCTTCTTCTTCTTCTTTTTTTTTT
>APFE030303600.1:1825-14054 GCA_000404065.3 Pinus taeda
ATGTGTTCACTCTTGGTTCAGGACCTATTACATGGGCTTGCAAGAAACAAGGTGCCATTTCTCTTTCTTCCATAGAAGCAGAGTATCGTGGTGCCGTAGAAGCTAGTAAGGAAGCCTTGTGGCTTCGTTAGATCCTATTAGAGTTTGGCTTTCAGCAGCAGCATCCGACTACACTTTGGTGTGATAATCAAAGTGCCATTCAACTATGCAAAGATCCAGTCCAACATCAACATAGCAAACACATTGAATTACACATGCACTTCATCAGAAAGCTCATTCCTGACCATGTTCTTGAAGTACAATATTGTTCAACAGATGATCAAGTTGTAGACATCTTTACAAAGGCTCTCACAGAGGCGAAGTTTAGTAAACTTCAATTTATGGTTGGAGTTCAGGAAGTTGTCACTAAGGGGGGATAGGCTCTAGTGCCTCCTTCCTTCTCCTATTGTGTCATATTTGTAAATCCTTCAATCCTATCCCAAGTTCTTCTTAAGGGGGGAAGTTAGGATATTCTGACACATAGGAATAGTTAAGTATAACTTGGTCTAGTATAGAGTTAGGTAAAGTGTGTTTCTTTACTATGTACATTTGTAACTTACAATCCGACGGTCACGATATGTAGTGATCCGACGGTTCATTCTCTCCTCGGTATACCGACACTTGATCCGTGGCTTGACACCCGATTGGTCCATGAATTCTATTTAAAGCGCATGGAGGGTCATTTGTAGGTTAACCCTGCATGAGAGAAGCTTATGTAAATTTTCATTCTTTTATTAATAAATTTCCTGGTGGCCACGTTGGCTCAGGCCGTGGACTGTTTCCCTCTTTGAGGGTTTTAACCACGTAAAAAATACTGGTGTATTGATTTGTGATCTGTTTGTGAGCGGTGTCCTTTGGTGTTCCGTCTGAGGAACTTATCTTGTAAATTCCTACAAAGTGTCTACTAATATTTGTACTGATTTTTTTATTTCTTATCTTATTTCTTTTGGCTTCTCTACATATAATATCAATAAATAATTTTGGTTGATTTAAGAGAGGTTTCACAATTGTTATAATTTTTTCCGTATTATTTGTACATCAAAAGATTAAAAAATTAATTTAAGAATTAATCTTATTTATTCGCAAAGGAATATAAAAAATCTACTCATTAATATAAAAAAAAATACCATTAAATTTATAGTGTAATAAATAAAAAAAATAAAATTGATCATTCCTTTCATGTTATTTTAATTAATATAGTTGGTGAACTTTATCATGGATCATATTATAGTATTGAATTTTATTATTAAAGCTCATGGTAATAAATATATTTTCAAGACTGAAAATTAACATATATATAATGTAATATTAAAATTTATATTTAAATATTTATTTTTCATTTATAAAAGAAAGAAATTAATTGTGTTTTAAATAAATAAATATAAATTAAAAATATTTAATTTACATTTTTACACCAAATTTTAAATAAAATTGATTAAAAATATATGTGGAAAAATCGAAAATTTAAATTTAAATTATATTTTCAACCTTTTTTTTAATGAAATATTTCGAAATTCAATACAATAAAAAAATTAACTACGATTAAAATTTACCTGCATAATCGAACAAAAATATCAATTTACTTTTTAATTGTCAAAATTTATTTAGAAACATTATTTATTTATGAGTGGAGATTTGCATAATTATTTATATGGTCAAAATCTTTCTAGAGGGTTCAAATTTTAACCATTGTTTATTT
Source organism: Pinus taeda (assembly GCA_000404065.3). Taxonomy (NCBI): domain Eukaryota; kingdom Viridiplantae; phylum Streptophyta; class Pinopsida; order Pinales; family Pinaceae; genus Pinus; species Pinus taeda. The sequence continues at coordinate 3,564 of APFE030303600.1, forward strand.
ATTTTTTAATAACTTCACGTGAAAAAAAGTGAATTGAAAGAATTTGGTTTCCTTCAATATTTTTTCATTTATTTACAGCAAAAAGCGTTATTACACTTTATTACGTTCAAGAGGATTGCTACGCGATTTATTCGTTTTACAAATCATTTTGATTTCTCAAGGGAATTGTCAACGTATAACACCTAATAAAAAAACCCGAGATAATCCACCTTGAACACAAGGTTTTTAATGTGTGAGTCAGGATGTTTGGAGTTACAGGATTTGAATACGTGATTACATGGGATTGAGTCCCGTCTCGACCAACTACTTGCCTTAACGTGTCCTGACTTCCAACGTTCACTTTCAGCGTTATCGAATTAGGTTTAGATTTTGACATTACACTTTATCCAATCGGACATCTCTATAAATGGCAATGAAATGTTGAGGAATCAGCAACCCATTCCATCTGCCAATAGATTTAGCTTTTGTTCTCTGGTTGATTGCATCAATTTGCCAATACATTTATTTCTGCTTCTCTGATTGAATATTGCATCGATAAATCAGTGACGATGGCGAAGTATTGTATGAGCCCTTTATTTACCGGTTTATGGATGTTGTTGCATCTGTTAATAGCAGTTACGAGCGCCCGTGATTCGGGCGATGGATTGATATCATGCTTGCATGACCACGGTTTAAGAAATGTCACGACCATGTCATCTTTTTCTACTTCGGAGTTCGATGTTCTGCTCAATTTTTCCCTGCAAAACCTTCGATTTGCAGAGCCCGGCGTGCGCAAACCTTATGTGATAGTTTTACCACAAAGCAAAGAGCAAGTGAAGAATAGCGTGGTGTGCTGCGTGCAAAACGGGTGGGAAATTCGAGTCCGCAGCGGGGGACACAGCTACGAGGGCCTCTCTTACACCTCCGACGTTCCCTTCGTTCTCATTGATCTCATGAACTTCGACAACGTCTATGTCGACACCAATTCCATGACAGCGTGGGTCGAAGCCGGCGCTACGCTGGGCCAAGTTTATTCGGCGATTGCAAACAAGACCAACAACCATGGATTTCCTGCCGGGATTTGCCCCACTGTTGGCTCCGGCGGCCATATCGCAGGAGGCGGGCTGAGTTTCCTCTCTAGAAAATATGGCGTCGCAGCGGATAATGTGATCGACGCATTGCTCGTTAACGCCTCCGGTGAAATTATGGACAAGAAAGCGATGGGTGATGATGTGTTCTGGGCACTGAGAGGTGGTGGAGGAGGCAGCTGGGGTGTCGTGATTGCCTGGAAAATAAAGCTGGTGAGTGTTCCCACCATTCTCACGGCCTTTCAAGTCTCAAGAACTGGCCGTGACGTGGTGACGGATACCATCTACCGATGGCAATACATCATGCCTTTCGTGGAAGAGGACCTGTTCATGCGTGTGCAGTTCTTTGGAATTAAAGTCGAAGGAGCTGGGACGAAAAGGGATATGAACGCGTCGTTCCAGGGGATGTATCTGGGACGTAAGGAGCAGTTCTTGAAGATTGTGAACATCACCTTCCCGGAGTTGAAGATGGCGGAGAACGAGTGCAGTGAAATGAGCTGGATCGAGTCTACGTCCTTCATCGGAGGGACTGCTAACGTGAGCGAACTGACAAACAGATACTATTCCAACAAAGTCCATTTCAAAATAAAATCAGATATGGCAACAACCCCGCTGTCCAAATCAGGTCTCCAGGGATTGTGGGACATCATGGAAGAAGAGGTGAGCGCGGATGCAATTTTCTCTCCTTTGGGAGGAATTATGGACAGGATTCCTTCCTCTGCGATACCCTTCCCTCACAGAGCTGGAAACATATTCGACATACAGTACGAGGTCGTATGGAACAACAGCAGTGACGATGAACACTACCTTAATTATATGCGAAAGCTTTACGCATACATGGCTCCTTATGTTTCTTCTTCTCCCAGATCTGCTTATGTTAATTATTTGGATCTGGATCTGGGCAGTGCAGACAATGGAACTGCCACAGTCACAGAAGCCGAAGCATGGGGTAAGAAGTATTTCCACGACAATTTCGACAGACTTGTGAACGCCAAAACAGAGGTTGATCCTCAAAACTTTTTCAGAAATTCTCAGAGCATTCCTCCAAGAAATAATTGATCATCCCTAATGTCTAATCATTTTGTTGATTGTAATCCAAAATAAGGCTACAGCTTAAGCCACTTCAGTCCTTAATGGCGTGGCATTCCTTCGAACGCGGAACATCAATTGTGGTGAATTCACGACGAATCTGTATGTTTTTCGCGATGAATTTGCTTCTTACGCTTTGCAATAAAAATACAGCGCGACTGTTGTATTTATCACCATGTAGAAATGCAAGAGTGCACGATTAAGTTTTATCAATTGCCAATTTGGGATGAAGTTTCCCGGGCATTCATGTTTCGGTCTAATTCGTTTTGCTTCTCAGTTTTTTTTTGCTAAAGCAAGAGTAGTGTCTTCATGTAATTAATTCAAACAAAATTTATAATATGTACATACATCCATCAAACTAACTATGTGTCCTAAGGTAAAAAAGAAAATGCCCTTTTAAAGCCAAGCGCTCAGCTTCCCAAAAAGTACCCGCCCAACCCTTTTTGGATACAAACACCTTCTTTCTTTTCCATCACAACCGTGCATTTTTTAATTTTTTTTAATTTAACGGTGGAGGTCTACATCAATCTAGGAAGAGGCAAGAAGGTTAACTCCTGGACCCCACCAAACTACTTGCTCGATACCAAACGTTGATCTTCCTTGCACCATCAGACAACATAGCCGATTATCACTCGACCAAAGTCAACGAACTTTAGTGTGCGATGAGGGTGGTATTTGGACCCGCCCTCATCCACGTGTCATGCATTCCATGGTATCACTACAAATTGAGGTAGTGGTTTTACCTCCCGCCACTGGAAATTTGAGTGATGCTATGGCTTGAATTGATGCCTACCTCTATTTCCTTCAACCTCTCTCCTCACTGAGAAAACTCTTCACCTTACGTCGGGGATATTTCGGAAGGTGGTAACCATGACTATTGAGGCTGACCCTGGCCAACCTTCCATCGTAGACCTCTCTGACAAAAATTGTGTAACCTGTTGAAATATGCTCATTACAAATTTGCTTCTTTAGTTTTGCGTATAAACACTTCTTTGTCCTCTTCGACCTGGTTTTGGCATTCATTTCTCAGATTGCCCTGTGGCATTGTGTGTCATTCCATCAAAATTGTGCTATCCTTACAGCAGACACCTTGGTTGGCAAGAATGTCTGCCAGTTTGTTGGATTTTCTATGCACATGGATGAATCTAAGTGTGCGTAGTTTCTGAAGATGTCCTTGAATTTTTTAGAGAACCTGAGTTAACCTCCAGCGTTTGGTAACCTTTTCCAGCCCTGTTCCATGACTGATTTTCTTGGCTGCACTGATGACTAACTCAGAATCAGCTTCTATTATGACATTTTCGCAATTATCCTGTTTCAAAAGATCTAAGCATTGTTCCAAAGCCATTAGTTCTGCCATGTTGTTGGTAGCTTTTCCTAAGTGTCCATGGAAGAGGGAGATTATGCTTCCAGTCTCATCCCTGAGAACTCCCCCAAAGCTCACCATTCTCGGGTTTCCTTTAGAAGCTCCATCGATGTTATACTTTAAGAAACCTTCTGGGGAGGATTCCCATAATTCTTTGTCGATTTCTCTTATTATTATTTTCCTATCGAGGCCTTGTGGAGTGAGCCCCTGCATGTCTAATTGTCTGAGAATTCTTAACTCCGCTATTGAGGGAGGATTTTTGGGGATATCCCTTACTGTGGTCCCAACTGTCTCCTTATGTTGTTTTAAGATTAGCTCCACCAAGCGAATAGAGGTGTTCTTTTCCTCCTTGAAGATTCTTTTGTTTCTTTCTTTCCACACATTCCATATAATGAAACTTGGCAAAAGAGCCCAGGCAGAGTTGAGAACATCATAATCCGAAAAGTTATTCCTCCAGTTATTTAGAGTGTTAATGATATTTTCTTTGTCTCTATCAGACTGATTGAAGATGTTGGCAAAAAAATCCCATAATGTGGCAGTAAAAACGCACCGGTTGAGAAGATATTCCATAGTCTCCTCTTGGGCTTCATAGAGCTGGCATCTGGAGGGTCCCTGAATACCCCTTTTTCTAATGTTGTCCCAGGTTAAGATTTTCCTGTGGTGAACCAACCACATAAATAGTTTGATTTTCATCCAGCCTTTGTGCCTCCATAGCTTCTGCCAAGTTGGGAATCTAGATCAAGGAGAATACTTTTTGCTTCCTTGATATTAAAGTTGCCCTCTTTGTTGTCACCCCATCTTAGTTGATCCCGCCCTTCAGTTCCTAAAATCATCCTCTTATCCAACATCCTCTTAACGGACTCTGCTCTACTGTTGAGGTTTCTATCCTCTCTGTTATCTATTTTTCTCCATGTTCTCCATTTTCCTGCATTGTGAGAAGGCTCCCAAAAGTATTTAACCTTTACTAATCCTTGGTTATTTGTCTCATGCTTGAGGCCCAAAATTTCCACTTTCAATAGAATAGGTTCTTGTTGCCATTTGTCCTCTTAGAAAAGTGCCGGATCACCCTCTCTGATTTCCCAAAAACTGTTTTGTTGAACCAATTCTTTGTTCTCCCAGGCCTTGTTCCATATGGGAGAGCCCTTCATAATACGAGACAATCTTATGATGTCAGAAGAAGGCCAAGCTCTGGCATATTTTTCCTTCCAGATGCTTGCCCATTGGACCTTAGGATCCTTAACCCACCTCCACCAAAGTTTGGCCCCTAGGGCCTTGCTGAGAATCTCTAGATTATCCAAACCTAGGCCTCCTTGTTTCTTGGTTTTACAGATCTTGTCCCATGAGACTAAAGCCCATTGTTTCCTCATTTCGTCTTTGCCCCAAAGAAAATCTCTTTGAATATCTCTAAATTGTTGTAAGACTCCTATTGGAGCTAGGAGGGCTAATAGTATAAAGATTGGAATAGCTTGGAGCATTGCCTTTGTTAGAACTAGTCTCCCAGTAAGATTTAAAGATTTGTTTGTCCATTTACTGACCTTGTGCTGCATTTTGATTATTAAGGGATCCCAAGTTCTTTTGTGCTAGGGTTTAGCTGTTAGAGGAACTCCCAAATACTTATAGGGTAGAGATTCTCTTTGAAAGCATAAAATTCTAGAGATATTTCTCTGAATGGGAATATGGGTATTAAGGAAAAAGATTTTTGATTTGGAAAGATTGATTTCCATACCTGTTGCCTTAGCAAAGTCATTCAAAATTTGTTTGTAAGCGAGCGCTTCCTTGAATGTGGGTTTTCCTTGTAACATGGTATCAACTACAAACTGTTGATGAGTCAGAACTTGGCCATTCTCCAAAAGTTGGAGTCCTTGAATTTTGCCCTAGCCCTTCCATCATGAGGATGAAGAGAAAAGGGGAGAGAGGATCCCCTTGTCTGAGGCCCTTGGAAGGAAGAAAAATTTTAGAGGGAGAGCCATTAACTAAAATTGAAAAGCTGGAAGAAGTCACCAAGGCCATGACCCATATGACCCAATTGTGATCAAAAGCAAACATTGTAAGCCCTTTCTTGATGTATACCCATTTCACTTTATCATATGCTTTGGCTATGTCCAATTGCATGATCATACCTACTTTCTTAGTACTTGTTAACGAGTAAACCACCTTGTGAGCTTGAATGATGTTATCCAAAATTTGTATGCCTTTTACATAGCCAGTTTGTTCCCCCAAGACAAGTGAAGGCAGCAAGGGTTTGAGTCTGTTGGCCATGACCTTGGAAATTATCTTGTAGACTACATTGCATAAAGCAATGGGCCTATATCTTTCTGGTGTTTAAGAATTATCTTGATTTGAAATAAGTGCAATGAAGGAGGTATTGAGTGCTTTTAAAATGGTTTTGTTCAGCCTATAATCTTCCGTTACCTCTAATATATCCGTTTTGACAATATTCCAATAGGCTTTTAAGAAATCCACATTGAAACCATCCAGACCTGGAGCCTTGCCATTTTGCATTTCCTTGAGGACCTCACTGACCTCTTTTTCAGTTACAGGTCTGTTGAGATTACCATTATCCTCTCTAGATTCCAACTTAGGGATATGTTTAGTGAAATCCTTGATGAAAGGATCTCTTACTAAAAAGTTTTCCTTGGCAATATCCTAAAAGTGCTTTACTAACACTGCTTCTATCTCCTCATGGGATTGATGAATTTGGCCCTCTTCGTCCTTGATCGAAGAGATCCTATTGTGAGTTCTGCTTTCCATGGTGGATCTATGGAAAAAATTAGTGTTACATTCTCCTTATTTTAGCCATTGAACCCTAGATTTTTGTTTCCAAAAAATTTCCTCTTGTTTACACAACTTTTCCCATTCCTGATGGTGTTTCTCTGCTTGCTCATTTTTGTCTTTATCAAAGAATTCCTTGATCAAAGCTTGATTGAGATCTAGAATTTTGTTCTCCACAATTTTCTTATTTGCAAAAATATTGCCGAATTCCTTTTTGTTCCAATCTTTTAGCTTCAGTTTGATGTGTTTTAACCTTTTGTGAAGCAGGAACATAGTTGAACCCTGAATCTGCAAGTCCTCCACCCACCATTTCTCAATGTTGCTGATGAATTCTGGGTGTGAAAGCCAAATATTTTCAAACATGAAAGGTTTGTTTCTTGGGGTGCCAATGCCCTTGATCTCCATTTGAACTGGCCAGTGATCTGAGTCACCAAAAGGGAGAATTGCAGCTATTATTTCCTTGTTTAGAAGCGTTAGATCCTCAGAGATCATGAATCTATCAAGCTTGGAAGCTACTTAGGAATCCCATCCTCTTTTGTTGTTCCAAGTACATAGGCCATTGTTTGTTTCAATATCAACAAGCTTCATGCTTTCTGAAAAGATTTGGAAGGCTGAGGAATCTTTATTTAGAGCTCTTCTACCGCCTTTTTTCTTCGAGAGAGATCTGTCATATTGAAGTCCCCTCCTATAACCTAATGTAACTCTGCATATCTGGTCCTGGGATCCACCAAGGAATCAATAAACCTGATTTTGTCTTCTAACTTTTGAGGGCCATAAACATTTGTAACTAGATATGTGTCCCTGTCTCCTACAGGTTGTATAATCACTGATAAATAATTCCTTGTTGCCTCTGCATCAACTATTCTTATTTTTTAGAGATTCTAGAGGGTGAGGATACCCCTTGCTATATTTTCTACTTTAACTTCTAGAAACTCAAATTTGTTGAGCCATTTACTATGGATTTGCCTTAATTTTTGAACATAACATTTCATTTCTTGGACAAAAATGATGTCTGGAACTACCTGTTTCATTCTGATATTCAACATTCTCTAATTTCTCTTGCTGCCTAGACCTCTAATATTCCAAGTTGTGAACTTCATAATTACAGATTGGTAAAGGAGTAACTGGTCAGATCTTTCATCTTACCTGAGTCTACCATGAGCTTACCACATTCCATCAGTAGTTCTTTCTGCTTTTTCCTACCTCTTTTCTTTCCTAGGTTTCTAGGTGCTAACCCTAGGGTCGTTTTTATTGCTTTCACTCCTTCGTTACTCTATCTTTCAATGTTGTTTACTTCGTCCCAACCCTTTACCTAAGTTTTCCATAAGAATAATTGCTTTATTCGATTGCATTCATCTTGTGGTAGAGATTCTACTCCGCCAGTTATTCCCTTACTCAAGAACCCTTCTAGATCCAGATTTTCTCTATCAAGAATCTCTTGTAGCTCATTGTCCTCCATTTCCATCTCACTATGGGTCATGTCTTCATCCATTTCCGTCTCTGATTCACTCATCATGCTCCCTTTCTATTTTTCATTTTCCTATCCCTAGTCACATTCTTCTTCCTTCTCCTTTTTATCAAAACCCTCATTCGTTACATGATCTTCAACTGTAATTTCTTCCTCTTCCGGAACTTGGAACTAGTTTGGCCTAAACTTTTGTCCTTCACTTTGGTGTTGCTTTGGCCCTTTGTTGCCACTTTTTCCTTTATGAACTTCTTTGTGAAAGTTGTCTGTGGCTTTCAATGTATAAGATTTGCTTTTGTTATCTACTTTACTGAGAGGGCAGTCTCTTAGAAGGTGCCCATGTTCATGACATTTACGACATCTAAATGGAATATGCTCGTAGTCTATTGTCTGCACTCATTCCTCATCAAAAACCTCCAAGATGACCTCATTTGGAAGAGCTCCAGATAGATCCATATCTACACAAATCCTGGTGAAGGAGGTATATTTTCCCCTCCTAGTGGCTTCAAAAGTTTTGACAAACCTTCCTATTTTATTTCCTATGGTTGCTAGTGATTTTGTTTGCCAATAATCGAGAGGTAGAGAATAGAGTCTTACCCAAACTGGGACTGTCGTAAAATTTTCCCGCTCTGGAACAAAGTTCATCTTCCACAGCCACATATAGAGCCTTGCTGCAGCATAGAAGTAGGGCCCGCCTTCAAACATGTTGTCTTTATCTTCAATGTTAGCAAACACCACAGTGAAGAAACCCTTGGATCCTAGATGAAGATCAATGCTTCCTTTAGGCTTCTAGTGGTATTTGATCCATGATTGTAAAGCCTTTTTAGTGGGCCATAGCCCCATGAATTTGCAAATGATTGCATAGGTCTGCATATGATGCCTGTGCGCCTGCAATGCCAGATCATTTAAAACTACTCTAGGAGTGATTTTAGCCTTGGGATTGCACGGTCCCTTTTGATTCTTGTCTTTTGTTCCCTGTTTTTTGTCATTATTCTCCTTGTCTTTTGTGCTATCATCCTCTTTTGATTTAGTGCTTACTGTTTCCTCTTCCCTATTTTTTCTTCCTTCCTTAGTGATGCATCTGCTTGTTTCTGGAGGATTCTTGCTCCTGTTGGTCACTGCCTCTTTGTAGGAGGGAGTGGAGCTCCCTCCTCTGCCTCCGTCCATGGAGAAAATCCCCTTCAGAAAATTGTAACCCTAGTTGCCCGCATTTCTTTTGTCTCACTTCCGCTTCACTTCTCAGTTACTACATCAAGTCTTTAACATTTAACATTATGATTTATATAACCTGCTGACGTGGTTGAGATTGTCCTAATTGTTTATTTTCTCCAAATGCCATGAATTTATTATACCTTCAGAATTATAATCTACTGTAGGTTTTTACATTATTTTCTTTACTATATGGAACTTTGTAATAGCTCCATGCCATAAATTTATTATACCTTCAGAATTGTAATCTATTGTAGGTTTTTACATTATTTTCTTTATTATATGGAACTTTGTAATAGCTCCATTTCAAGGTCATTGAAATCACTTAAACAACAATTATTATTATTATTATTATAAAATTATTGAAATCGCTTAACAACCATGATTATTATAATTATTGATTAGAATCAATTATTCATACATTTAATCAATGATATATGTTACAAAAATGAGATAATAGCCAAAATTAGTTTTGCTCGTTGAATTAAAAACGTTGTTGACATAGTTAATTTTATTTTGGTTAATAACGCTTGGTAATTTTGATTTTAGTCAGACTTTTTTTTATAGTTGTCATTTAATTTCTTATTATTAATTTTTTTTATTAATTTAGTTTTTAAAATATTTTGATTTTACGACTTTTTTTTATTAAGTTGTCATTTATTTCTATTTTTATTATATTTCTTTTATGTAATTTAGTTTTTAAATTTAATAAAAATTTAAATTTTTATTTAAGATTTTAGTTTTTTAATATTAGGAAAAGTTTTATTTTTTTAATATGAACTTTTTATAATGCCCAAAATTGAAATGTTGTAGATGCTAAAAAATATATGCAATAACATCACACTGGATTTTTCAAAATCCATAAAAAATAAACTCATCTATTCTTTTTTACTTTTCGCCAACCACCAGTGTTTGGAGTGGATGTTACAATAGACATTTGATTCTCTTTTGTATTTTTTGGATATTTTTTGTCAAAATCCGATCCCTTTGATCCATGTATTCCTTTTCTACCACTCACTTTCTTTCACCTCTGATCCATGTATTCCTTTTCTACCACTCACTTCCTTTCACCTCTGATCCATGTATTTGTTTATTAACACTCACTTCATTTCACCTCTGATCCATGTAGTCCTTTGCTACCACTCACTTAATTTCCACTTCCTTTCCTGATGAGTACTGCTCATGCTGCTAAGGTGTGTTGTTGGGATGCGGAGTTAAAGCAGCGTTGTGCTCATATTGTCCTCTTCTATTGTCTCTCCTTTGTCTGCTTCTTCTTTATAGGACTTTGTGCACTACCAATGGTTTGGCCTTTGGTACTTTTTTATTAAAATTATATTAAGTAACATTATATATTTTTTAATATTTTTTTATTTTTTTTAGATTATTTTAATTACAATTTAATCTTTTATATTAAAAAATAATTTTGGTTTTTCATTTATTTTTAAATTATTTATTATTATAATTTGATTTAAAAAATACAATTAATATTAATATAATTTGTATTTCTTTTTTGATTGAACTATATA
>APFE030303604.1:9905-83462 GCA_000404065.3 Pinus taeda
TTATTATTTTTTTTGTTGACTAGCGGAATCGACAACTACAATGGTAACTCGCGTTACAGTGGGTCAAATCCCACACGGTGCCACTATAACCTCTAGGAGTAACCCCCCAACCCACAAGAACGGCCCTCGGTTAAGAGGAGACTCGAACTAGTGACTTGCAAAGTGGCACGGATGACTTAGCAGAGAATCGAGCCAATAATAATAATTTATTATTATTAATTATTATTATTGTTAATTAATTAACTAATTGTTAATTCAAGAAAAATTTCAGAGAAAATCACATATAAAATATTTGGTGCTTTCAGGGGTGGACCAAATATTCTATATGTGATTTTCTCCGAAAATTTTCACTCATTAACAAATTATGGATCACACAGTTAATTAATTCATTTTTATTTAATAATAACTAATTAATTTAATCAATCATGGTTAATTATATTTTATTATGGATTACCATAATTAATTTTATATTGAGATAATCTTTGTCAATTATGGTTGACTATAATAATTATGGTTGAGAGTAATTGATCATAGTTGATTTTTTTATTGAGATAATATTTATCAATAATAACCATAATTTACCATTATTTTAAATCCAAGAAATTTATATTAAAACTATGATTAAGATTCTAAACCTTTTAGAACCTAAAAATTTTAGAAAAAATTATTCCGTTGAAATAAAATCTTGTGCATTAATCTTAAAAATAATTAAATCTTAAAAAGCTACATTGAAATATATACGCCTATAGGGGTAACCAGAGAACTTATAAGACTCACGGTAACATCGTATAATAATTGCGCAAAGAGACGGACATTAATCTATGTCTGCGCTTGCCTTACCGGTTCTAGTTCTGTTTCTGAGTTACGTGAAGATATAAGTTGATATAGATCAGACCGCACTATATAAATTTATAATAAATTGAAGGAAAGTCTATCGACAACGTGGAAGTCACAACCGTTTGTAGATATTGGTAGGATGTGCACATAGGATATTGGTAGACAGTATTTGGCCATATTGGATGCCAGTGATATGCACATATTATATAGCTACATTGAAATATATACACCTATAGGGGTAACCAGAGAACTTATAAGACTCACGGGAACATCTTATAATAATTGCGCAAAGAGACTCACCAGTTCTAGGGTCGTAAAGTCCATTAGTTCTGTTTCTGAGTTACCTGAAGATATAAGTTGATCACTGTATAAATTTATAATAAATTGAATGAAAGTCTATCAACAACGTGGAAGTCACAACCGTTTTTAGATATTGGTAGGATGTGCACATAGGACATTGGATGCCAGTGATGTGCACATATTATATTAGAGGTGTTGGTAGACGATATTATTCATTAATTTTCTTCGTCATTGCCCATAGTTTAAGGCCGTTTGATTGCCCATAGTTTAAGACAGGCTAGGTTTGATTGCCCATAGTTTAAGACAGGCTAGGTTTGATTGCCCATAGTTTAAGACAGGATACGTATCCATTATTAAGACAATATATTATTAACCACGGAAGTCTACTCGTGAAGACAAAATGGGATTGAAGGGCCCGCAGGAGTATTATTATCAGAGGGTCGATTTAGATACCTACCCGGAAAAATAGTTAAATGACGATATATTGACTTTCATTCGCGGTCGCGGTCTTGCAGCAGTCGAACGTGGGGGTGGTCCACGAGGAGGCGGCGGTCCTGCGGAGGTGGGGGTGGTCCGCGAGGCGGCGGCGGTCCTGGAGGAGGTGGAAGCGGTGGTCGGGGATGAGGCGATCCCGGCTACAGCATCGACGCTTGTTTGTGCTGGAAGTATAGCGTGTTATGTATTCAGCGAGTGTAATAGTAATAAGAAGAATACCGTCGATTATAGAGAGATGTGTATTCCGTTAGATAGCGTTATAATAATAAGGGTTATAACTTGGATATCCCAGTTTTTTCTTTGCTGAAGTGTATTACAAGGCCATAATATATTCCTGGCATGGCCGTTTATGGTATGATGAGATGTTTTCACTGAACGTGGACTTCAGTTATTTAGAGTGTGATTTCAAGTTGTGTAAGTTATGTGATCTGGTTTTAAGTTTTTTATATTCTGTAGACTATTCAAGTTCACTGGAAATCATTATAATTTCATTTGCTAAGAAAAGCCATGAGTGCAGAAATCATGCACTCAATACCGAACCCTATAGAGTGCAGAAATGATGCACTTCGCGTCTATAGATTTATTGATCAATCCAATTGTAGTCCAACTATACAGAGAACCCACCGCTAACTGAGAGGTAGACACAGGATTATGTAAGTGCAAAATCAAGAACTCTCAATGAGACACTCATCTTTATTGAGGCCTCGGAAATTTTCCCACCGGACTCTCGAATGAGGAAGTTCAAAAGTAACGAACTTTATTGCAATGGCACCTTCATCTTTATTAGCTCGCAGGGAATTTGGATAGCATTTCCATTATCATAAAGGAAATGAAAGTAAGTGATTAGGTTATGCACTTTCCACCTATGTCCATTTCACGTGAAAGCCGACTTCTAACCTTTTAAGGTACTGCTTATTTTTAAGTATATATTATTGAGTTAATTAGGTTTAAATTAAATCATTATATTATATAGAAGTTTTGTTTTATTTTTATTTTTTTTAATATTTTTAATATATATTATGTTTATTCTTAATGATTTTAAAGTTTTTTTTAATAATTTTGATTTAATTTGGATAAATATTTTTTCCTGAAATTATAAATTTACTTAATTTAAAAATTATTTATATTAATTTTAAAATATATTTAAATTAAAATAACTAAAACTACCTAAAAACAAATATAATTAAAATAGAAATGTTGAGTATACAGAGTTGCTTTTAACTAAATGATAATATGTGTATTTGGTGTGGAGGTTACGGATTTGGAAGCATTTCGGCATAATATATTATGAAATAAGATAAAAAAAAAAAACATAAACAACTTAAACTACCCTAAAAACAAATATAATTAAAATATAAATGTTTGGTATCCAAAGTTCCTTTAGTTAAATGATAATATTTGTATTTGGTGTGGAGATTACGGACTTGAAGGATTATCTTCAACCTTTTAATACAAAATCAGGGTAAATTGTTAGGTTTTGATGATATGAAGTTCATGAATATTTTTTTTTTTTTTTTTTCTACGTTAAGACTAAACCTAAGTACCCACGGGGGATTTGAACCGGTGACCTATCGCAAGGAGTGCCTTAACAGCGCACCCATTCACCGTCAATCCAAAGCCCCGTGGGCTATGTGTACGAAGTTCATGAATATTATTGTATAGGTTTTTTTGATTTTTTTTTATAATTTTATATTTTTGAGTCAGAAAATATAATATTTTGTTAAAATATATAGAATATTGTATTCGACAAAATAAGGTCATTTTAAATTAATTAGAAAACTTTGTGTATATCTTATATTTTTGGTTTGCTTTTATCTTTAATTTATTAAAAACTAATTAATGAAATGTAGCCTACCATCTAGAATAAGTAAATAAATTTATTTAGCCAGTTGTTAAGCCCGACCCTTCCATTGCCTTCAATAAGTTTGGCTAGATATATCCCATTTCTTTGATCCCAATTCGTTAGTTTGATATTGAACGATCCATCCATTTGATTTTTAAAATTATGCTAGACTTTGGACAGTTTCAGATACGCGTCCAAGATCAAAGACATTTCAGGAATGTGAAACCTAATCTCTTAATGAAATTAGATTCACGTTGGAAATTTCATTTTTATTTCCAAAGTTATATGTTTGAGATCATGTTTAGAAATTAATATCACTACAAGAGAGTACACTAGGTTAATTTGAGATTCTGATAATGATTTTGATTCTTTATAAATCTAGCATATTGTGTGAATCTTGATTTACCTGTCGATGAGGAAGTTGACTAAATTACACATCACTTTTCATTCAGTTCCTTTGGGATTTTTTTTTTTTTTACAATATCTCCTTCCATAATTAAAAAAATAAATAAACGTAATTTGCAATAGTAATTCCTCAAGATGAAATTATGTGTATATTTCTTCTTTGTCAAGCTGCAAATTGTGAATGGTTATGGATCCATGAAAACCTACACTTCTTATTGTTGCTAAAGAGACCGGCCTCGAGTTGGCACTATGGCCAACGGGCGACTGTGACCACCCACGAACATGTGGAGAGGCATTTAATCAAATGGGCAAGTCGAGCATAGAAGAGACGCTTAACTGAACCAAGTTTGAGAGCACCTGCCCACATGACTTATAGTAGCAACTAAGTTGGTGGACCCATGCATCTTGTAGTGGCTTACACCACGGGGTGCCTAGATGAGGGCAATTTAACCGAAACGTGACAGGCAAGAAAGGGTATGGGGTGGTAGCAACATGTTGAGTGACAACATGGAATGATGTGTGTAACAAAGAACAAATCGATGACAAGTGGAGGAGGTTAGCGTGAATGCTACAACAAGTCATGCCCTCCTTCCCATCAGCAGGTCATCCTAGCGGTGCGCCCATCCATGAAGGGGTGTTCATCCATCGACGACAGGTTGGATGAGGCATTCAATGACATGGCAGGTCGGCTCAAAAGATGAAGAGGTGTCAACCACAGGTGAGGAATACATATATATTGGAGAAGGGTCATTCGACCAAGGGAAAGTTTGGTAACCAAGTTCGAGTGAGAGGAAAACCTCAGAAAATCAAAATTTACACTAAGGGCAACGAAAGGCACAACGAAGGAAATAGGTAGGGTGAGGATTGCCTAGTGAGCTGCATGACCGTGCGTGATAGTCTTTTGTCTTGGGAAAAGAACTTGGGGTTTATGGGTTGGCTACACGATAGGATGCACGAATAGGAGGAAGAGTGGGCAAGTTGCACGATAGGTTGCAAGAATGGGAAGAAGTGTGGGAAATCTCCACGACTAGGTAGAAGTGTGGGAAATTTGCACGATAGGTTTCTTGATCTGGAAAAAGTGTGGGCTAGTTGCACAACAAGCTACATGACTTAGCAAAAGTGTGGGAAAGCTACACGACAAGCTACACAATTGGAGAGAATTCACACCAAAGCAATGACAGGTTGCACGACTTGGGTATAACAGGTGGACAAGTTGCTGGGAAATTAAGCAGCTGAAACAAACTTGTATATTGTGATTATACTTGTAAAATATTTACAAAAGTTTGATTATAAGAATTGGGGTGAACTATTGGGGAGTTGCCCCCTCCCATCATAGCTGCCTTTACTATAGGATATCACAGTATTGTCACTTTGCACATGTATGGTTATCGTACATTGAATGTTAAATGAAGTTAAATGTAATTCTGTTGCATAATTAAATGAAGAACACTTGAACAAAAACTAAAATAAGTGTTAGTAGTAGGTGTAGATGGAAAGATTTAGTAGTGGTGAAATGAAGGAGTTAGTCAGTGCTTCACAATGCCCATGGTGGACTTAAGTTGTCATTAGCATGGGGCCATGACATTTGGTATCATATCTGTTTGAAGGAAGTGGGTGACATAAAGAAGTTTAGTGATTGGTTGCAGTGTGACATCGAGGAAGTTTTATAGGGGCAAGGCAACAAGTCAGGGCCAAGCTAAATGAAGGTATAGTTTATGGTCATAACATGTCCATAGAGTAAAATGATGGAAATTTCTGGAGAGGAACCACAAGTAATCGGTGATTCCAACATGAACGTTGAGACAATTTCATGAACAATATGTTGAACCAAATGGATGTGCTGAACATGAATATGGCTACACTTGAGGCAAAGAATGTTGAACTTAGGGAGAAGTTCACTGAGCAGGGACAGAGTTATGCATACCTCAAGATACGATATGAGTATCTTGAATGGAGATACGAGAAAACCATGAATGAATTCAACGAACTTGAAGCTGCAAAGAACCAAGACATGGATGAGATCACATAATTGTGGAAGAGTCTTTTTGAAGCTCTGAACTAAATTGTGATTTTGAAGAAGGAAGTGGGTCAAGGTTCGATTGGCGAAGCTGCCCACATCAAGCTTAAGGAACAAGATGCATACGATGGAATGAGAGGCACAAAAACACTTGTAAAATTTTTGTAGGATATGGAACAATACCTTGAACAATTGGAACTTGCATCGGAAGAGGCCGAGGTAAAGGTTGCTACCCAATTCCTTACGAAGGATTCCAAGATGTGGTGGATGCAGAGAGCGGATCATATTTCCCATGGCGATGCTGAAGACATCTCTACTTGGGAAGAAATGAAGGAGGAATTGTTGTATAATTTCAACCCACAAGACGAAACGTGGGATGCATGAACAAAGATTAGGTATATAAAACAAACTGAAAGCCTGCAAGGTTATCAATGGGAATTTGTGAGTGTGATCTTTGAGTTACTCTTCCCACTTGAATCCCCATAAATGAGGAACCTCTTCATTCCATTCACTTGCATAAGAAATCATTCCTCCACAAGAATCATCATGGAGAACCCTGTCAAATAATGACAAAAATACATACATACACATATATAAAATTAACATAAAATAATCATGATCCCATCAGACAATGACAGACACATACATGCATATATACATATATAGACATTATCATAATCACGATCACAACATAATTACCATCTATCATAAGATTAAGGTTAAGATAACTCACTTTATCCGTGCACAACATGAACAACATTGAGAACAACAATTCCCAACTTAGCTAAGGCATTTGAAACCTCAAGTCCATTTGCTTTACCTTTCTTACTACCTTTCTCATGATTTTTTTGCCATTGTTCATTTATCCCAATGGACCCATTCAATCCAATCCACTATCATACTCTTTCCGTTAGTTGCCCTTATACATGCAACGACTTCATCTAAGTCTTACATTTCCTACTGGATTCATTTGTCTCTCCATAATCTCCACTAACTTTCCTCTTTCCCCAACCAATTCTGAAGACACTCAAAGCATAAAAGATAAGAACAAGAATCCAACAAGAAGAAACCTTGAAAACCAATAGCAATACGACATCACAAACAAAGTGGCAAGGCCTTGCACTAGACGCAATCAAAACCCATAATAAAGCTCAAATAAATCAAAAAATAACGAAGGCATAAAATTATCAACAAACATCATGACTCAATCCCCATGGGTTCCCAATTCCTCCAAGGGAAAGTTCAATGTGACGCTTTGTCAAGATTTGATGATAGCCTCTTTTTCCATGCAAGCCCTTGCATCATACTACCATAACCACGTAACTGTTAGTGTAAAAGTAAATATACTAGTTATCTTACCTTGATGTGTCAAGCACATCACCTTGCAACTGAACACATCCATGTCATCTCTCAAGGGAATCCAATTCCCTTGACGGATCTATCCATAGATCGAAACCACTTTTATACCTGTCAAATAAATGTTTAGGAATATAATATATATCCGCATAATGTCAGACACAATCTAGGTTAATAAGAATTCTTGTATTCAAAGCATTCATTCGTTTGGAATTGTGGTATCCAAATATTGCCAAAGGAATTATCACCCAATTATTTTATTTTACCTTCTCACCTTGCTGCAATTGAGTCTTATTATATGTTATCACTTCACCTAGTTTTTAGTTATATAGAAAAATCAACTATTACCTTGTCATGCTAATGCTGAGCATGTTGCCCTACAACTACTCACACATGTGAGTCACATGTTCCTAAGATCAAAACATCATGTCTTATTAATTGAAATCAACCTTTGCTAATACTAACAACCATGTCACAATCAAAAATCATAGTCGTTAATCACAATACTACAACTAGCAACCTCTTACACTCAAGTACATATCAACTGTCTCAGCACATATTGTGTTAACACAATCATCTTAAAACAAGATCATTTCTTCATTCAATATTATAGAAACATATTCATATCATGCAATTAATAAAACATTTAAACAATAGATAGATGACATAATATATACCAAACACTCAAACACCAAATAGACAACATAATCAACCATTCAAGTGCCAAGTAGATGACATAAGAAAAATCATACCTTACTGTATCTCAAGGGAGGCTATCTTTTCCGCACAATCAATCTAGATTAGCATGATATAAATTCACAACACATCAACTCAAACATAAATAAGGTCATGATATTCATAACAATAACTAGCTAACATGTTTACATCCTAAACTCATAAACAATTTTCACTCATGCATAACAGTCACATATGAATAGTCAGTCTAAATTAAAATGTCATAATATCACAATATATTTACTAATACCTAAATGCCATAACCATAATCATCTTCATAGGTCAATCCAAATTAGCACAAAACATAATAACATCGAGAAATAAACTGCAATGATCATAATAATCAGGCATATGACCACACATACAACAACAAGTTACCATCCTTCATGACTAATCGACACATGTACGTATGATCACTCTAATTAACTAACATATATCATACATGTAAGCACAACAACCGTACACTGATAGACATGTATATAACCCTAATTCTTATAACAACCATTAACCACATACCTTCATGTCAAACATACAAAGCTATATGACAATATTATCTCACCCAAAAATCTAGTGCCACAACTTCACTTTGATGATATGCATCTCCTACTTTATTTCAGCTAACACATCATCATCATAACATACCAATAGCATCATTATGACCTAAAATGATTACAATGACCTCATGCTTGACAACTATAACCATGACGATGCATTCATAACAACATATAGACATTGACATGCATAAAAAATGCATATACAACCAACATGCATTCATCATCAACGCATGCCAACAACAACATCATCAACTTCCACATGGTGACACAACGACAACAATGACCACCATCATGCATACACAACAAGCACATATTCCACAAATTTAAAGAACACATATGAAATTGTCATATATGCATGAAAATAATTCTTCCATCCATTCCAAGTGTTGACCCATGCTCTGATACCACTCTATAACACCCTCCTCTTAGATTTACCAAAGTTAATCAGTCCTCTGGGGTAAACATGTGACAAGAGGCTACTATGATATGATTCAACTCCCCATGTACATCTAAGGAATTGGAACCGACAAAATGAAACCAACTTGACCTTCTACACATGCTAGAAAACCTCTAGGAGCCAACCAACCTTACTAGGTGACCAATCCCTGAGGAACCCCAACATCTTACTAACCTAGAGAATCATTTGCTCCCATGAAATGGGAATTCATGTGGCTGGCGCTCTCCAGTTGCTCTCACAACAAGGGAATGCAAACAACTCGGGCCTTTGTCAACTAGTTAAGATCCAGTGACCCTAGATTCTATTCTAGTTTTTCAGGGCCAGGTCTCAGGCCACTACCTGAAACTTCATGAAACTCCCATAAATGAAAAGTAACATTGAAACAAAGATACAAATTAAAATAATTGAACATAACCTTGACTAGACCCCTATTAACCATGACAAACATTTCATCAAACATGTCAAAAATATGCATTCTAAAGTTCATAACAATAGATTTAAGCATACAGGTCTCATACTTTTCTGAGAATCTTCAAGAAGCATTGATACCTTATCACATTAGCTGCATTATCATCTATTAGGTCATATATTCATGGTTCATTCATTTACAGATCAAAACATGATGAGAGCCATGCATCATCACTCTCATAAAACATAATCATAACCAACATATAAACAAAAGAAATAATAAGGATGCAACAACCATAAAATCCACATATGAACCAATACATTTAAACATGAAATAAAAGGAGAAGGAACTCTTATTGAAGAATGAAAAATCCAACTATGTTTGGGACTTCCACTAACCACCCAACCATAGATTGGCTGAACTAAATCCTCCTTTCAGCTAGTCACCCCTATGCCATATTCTAAGCATGAATGTGGGACTCATAAATAAAAACAAAACTGAATGAGCATGGATTCAAACGTATTTCTCCATCTTCACCATGAGGAATTTTACTGTCTCTTAGTCTCTAGGCTTTACCGCCATCCAGAGTCTGGTTCAGGGATCACTAGATCATAATCGAGACATCAACCTCCAAGCTTCACTGTATATCCTGCCATTGACCAAAAAAGGGTTCCTAGGCATGACCAAGGGCACCCACATCTATGATTTACTGTATATCCCACCATTCATCGATCGAGGATTCATAGGCCCACTGTGGCAACACAAAATTTATCTTTACCACAACCCACAGTCTGGTTCAAGGGTTACTATGTCATGGATTTATCACAATCCACAATTCCATTCAAAGATCACTAGGCCATATGTTATTCCTTTCATAGATCCACCTCAGTCAACTTTGAATCCATCTGACAATCCAGCTCCAGCAAAAAATGATAACCAATCACCTTAAGGCTATCAAGAAATGTCAAGACTAGGCTGAAAATCACTGTCACACGTGTAAAAACCCATGCCAATGACATAAAGAGTACCAAGAACACACATGCATAACCATGCATGCCAAAAATATCAAGTAAATCATGCATGCAAATCGATACTTGCAAATAATCTCATTGTAGCTGCTTGATCCTATTATTCCTTGCTTGATCTTTGCTTCCCCTTGCCTTCTTTGCTTTCGTTGATCCAATACTGATGTGCTCCACTAAAAATATAAGTGTCTAAGAGTGTGAGAGAGAGAGAATAAAGAGAAAGAGCTCCAAAACTAAACTGATAAAATCTTACCAAATGATCCTCAAAATCCTTTTTATCTATGAGGCCTCTATTTTCTTCAATTTTCCATTATTTTCCTTCATTTCCATCCTCACATGCAACCTGTGACCTTTCACCTTCATTTTCTCCTATTTTCCTTTATTTTCATACATGCATGCCAAATAATGTTTCTTTTCCTTTCCAGAGACTTTTCCACTACCTTTGCGAATTTCCTTAGCGATAATAAAACAAATGAGCACCCACTAAGATGTTTTTCCCAAGAATTAGTTTGGAATATGTGTTCCATGAAATTCTTATATTTCTTTTACATAAATTTTTACTAGGGCTATCACATTTATCACTGGAAATATGTATTGCAAATAACACACACCCTTTCCAGTGACTATGTTTTTCCTGTATGGCTATAACCATTCTAACTAATGCTGCCTTTTTCTTACCCTGCAAGATTCTATGTTCTCCATAGTCATCAAAGAATTCATTGAATTTCTCATAATAATCCACCTTAGTACTGTGAATATACAAAAATCCGTACCTAATAAATTTAGATGCATTGATGTAGGCATATCGTTCAACTCAAATGCACAAGCTCTTATCGAATGGTGAACTCTTTTCTTTGCACCTGTAACCAATTGGACTAACTAAGATTTTGTATGTAATTCTTTATTCAAACCACACTTATCCATTAGGTCAAGATTAACATAACTATAGTTAGATCCAGGGTCAATCAAAATAGAAACAACTTGATCAGAAAACTTACTATCCACCTTGATAATAGATGCCTAGTGATCTTCTTTCTTGTTTTGTAATGCTGCATAGATTCGAGAAATGATTTGTCAAACATCCCCAAATGTTTGTGCTTCTTGTGCACTATAGATCTAAGGCCTACCACCTTGATAGGATGGATAATCCTTCTTGATGTGCTCCTTGCCACATATTCAACACTACAACAGTCCTTTACCCTCACCTTTGTTTTTTTGCCCTCCAAGCTATGACCCATGTCCCTATCTAACTACATTAAACTTTGTTAAACACACACATGGCAGAAACCAAATATTAAAGGTAAACAAGAGAGTACCTCTATTATTAACAAATGATATACATTTATAGTACATGGTGTGACCGTTGGGTTCCACATCCCAAGGTCTCCTCGTCTTCCTTAGTCTATTCAGCTTCCACACCAACCCTTAGAGGATTAGGTGTCCAACATTCCCCCTCTTAATCTGAAGGGTTATGTATGAGTCCAAGAAGAGAGTTGTAATACAAAACATGCAAAAATGCATGGCAGCACTACGCTGAATGTGCTCTCTGAAATTTTGGTATAAAGGGTGGTGGTTTAAGGATGACCACCAACACTAGAATTCTTAGTGTAGTTCCCAGAACTCTTCCAAATTTGGCATGAATCTCAAGTATTTTGCTACAGGAAGTGCTTCTGATGTTTTGAAGGGGGAAACCTTCAACCAAGAAAGGGATGTCTCACCCCATATAAAAGGGAGAACTTCGACCTGAAAAGGGAAGTCTCAACCTGTGATGGTTTAAGGATGCCCAACAACTCGGGAATGCTTAATGCAATTCCTGGAACTCTTCCAAAACTAGCAAGAAGCTGCAATCTTCTACTAGAGGAAGTGTTACCAATTCTTTGAAGAGGTGTCACAAACTGAAGGCATGCTCAGGGGCATCTTTGTCTCAGGCTACAACTCTGAATCTGGTATGGCAAGTTGTGGCTCAGGCTCGCTTGATGTGGCTTTGAAGCTTGTAGATGACCATAATTTCCCCCCTTGTCATATACAAGATGAGATGATGGAGAAAACTCAACTGCAAGACTATTCAATACTCTAGAACAAGTTCAGACATATGACTGAAATATCTTCTTGGTTGTTGATGCCCATTGCCAAGAAGCGATCCATCCAAGATGAATCTTTGTTCTTGCAGGAGGTTTGTTTCTGAAGAATTTTTTTGAAGAATGACTGGTTTTATGACAATGCTTACATGGATGAAGATCAAAACAATGATCTTTTAGATGGCCAACTCGATCACAGTGTTGGCATTTCACAACCTATTGTTGTGGAAGAGGGATAGAATCTAGAATAACTGAAGGTGAACTGTCATGAAGAAATCTAGCACTCTGAAACTAGAAGGGCTTTGAGTAATCTGGAATATGAAAGCAAACCTCCTTGTCATATCCAAGACCTATTATGTGCTTGTTGTGAACAATTTCTTCCCAAGGTCTGATGATGGGCTTGGGAAATTCAGACTCAATTTTTGCATTTGCAAGTAACCTTGCTGCTTTATTGGGCACTGTATCTTAATCAACTTACTGCTTATGGGAGTCTGTTTCATTATTCTGAACAGAAAAAGGTTCAAAATGATGACTCCTTTATTTTAATTCTTCTTGCTGTAGCTAAGATTCAAGCTCCAAAAATTCTATCTTGTCTTGTGTATACTACATATAGGTTTTAATATCACAGAGAATGTTCTTTCTAATTTTCATTGTATCGTGAAATGTGGAGTGTATTATAGTATTTAACAACTCTAATACTTCACAAATTTTATCCATTTTCCAAACAATCAGACCAAAAATGCACTTGTAGAAATAATAATGGTTTTCGAAAATTAATTTGCCAACACGAATTAATTTGCATTGGTATCTGCTCATGTTATCACTTCACAGTGTCTTGTGCCTCAATTTCTACACAACAAGCCCAATATTGTTGCCTTAACAGAATGTCCAACTTGACAGGTTTGCAGCCCACAGGATCTTCTTTTCCAGCAATAACAAGACCCCAACAAAAATGAGATTAGATTCTATATTTCATCTACCATACACCATATAACACCTGCGCATAATAGCCTTCAATGCATTCAAAGCAGCATACTGTAGTTCCAGGCCATAATATTTCAATCCTCCCCACTCAATTTTGAATAATAGAACACCAAGGGGATTTCCTTATGCAATGCTCAACGCTCAACATTAAAATGCTCATGCCAATGTTAAGAAACTTCAAAGATTTCACATCGACTTGTCAACCCTGCTGGCCTTTAGGTGTTATATCATGTCGGACAATGTTATTATGATGGAAAAGCAGTTGAAACAATACAATGAACAATGTTATACTATCTCTACAAACTACGTTATACCAACAACGTTCAACTTATCAACATCGTATATATCTGGACAATGTTAATTTATATAACCTGGAGCAACCTTCTTTGCAGCTGGCTTCTTTGCTGGGGTAGCTGGTTTAGCAGCCTTCATAGACTTGATGGATGGAGCAACGTTCAATGGATACCAAAATTTTGAAGCAGAGACCACGGAGGTATAATGTATATCAGCGTTCTTTGTATATGAAGACCACGGAGCACCACGTAAAAGGACTATGCATTTTAATTCCCAAAGAACCCTGTCAATCAACCAATAGCAGAATACATGTAAACTTACCTTTTCACCAATCCGTGGCTTTCGCACAGTTCCCGAGGTTTAACTTTATTGGTTTTATTATCCACTGTAGACTTCAACCCCACGATCTGATGGTTGATATCCTTTCCACAATCGATCAAACTTTCACGACCATCCTTCACCATAGATCTGCACTCACAGGATCTGACAGTCTTCAGCGATTTTGTAAGGAAAACTTGCATGACGATTACCCGTCCAAAATGGGGGATTTTTCTCTCTCCTCTAGTGGCTACATGTCGAATGGTGAGTGGAATCAGACTGACTCATGACATTACCGCTTACCACTTTTTATGCTCCCGAAATACCATTTCCTATGTGAAGACCACCTTTTTCATTGGCTATCTTTCGCGCGCCTTTTCGAGGAGATGACCGTTAGATCTGTCGATCTATCGATCAGACAACTATTTCTCCCCTACAGCTTTTGACTCTAAATTGTCAGGTTCTCCTCTGTTCCACTATAAATTTAACACTTCCACCAGTTTATATTGGAGTTGTGGTATGGAGGAGCTCCGATACCAGAGTGTGAACCGAAGTGGTAGGGACCAGAGTGTGAACAAGGTAATGCCATGAAGGAGTGAGCAATGATATAATCAGGCTTGACAAACAACACCACAAGTCAATCCTAACGCACAAAACCAAATCACAGTTTAGACAAGTGGTTTTTAGAGCTACGAATGGTGGTTCTCTTCAACGGAGCTAACAATGCATAGGCTGAGGATGACTATCGTTGGTTCACAGAAACGCCCTTCTTGCACAACACCTCTAGGCAGTGACTTGATGTTTGAGTTGGGGCTATGGTCAACGTGTCAACACAAACATTCAATACAATGTGTAGAGAAAAAACTTCTCAGTCGAATTTGAATGGAATGGCCTTCAAACACACAACAATGATGTACTAGGGTTTCTGCTTATAATGCATGGCTACGGATTCACGTTTTCCATTGGAATTGAAATTGGAATGAATCGAAATAGAATAGAACAGTGAACCAGACAAGTATTCAAGACTTTGAAGATGCATTTTCCAGCGTAGGTACTCTTCCGTATTCAAAAGGAATGCTTGCCATTACCAGAGGAAAAATTCAGTGTTGCCTTAGAGGTAATAGATAGATAGGCTTAGATGGCAGAGCCCTAAATTTGATGAGACCACAAGTCAATTCCAAACCAAACTCAGATTGGAGCAGCTATGGAGCAGCTATGAACTAGATGATATAGTGCTCACAATAATGTCAACGGATATATAAATACAACCAAAATTTACTGCAGGAGTAACACTATAACTTAGCATATAAACCTTCAACTTCAATTAACGCACGGAGGAAGAACATATATACTAGGAATAGAAATGTTAGAGGAGTTACTCTATATACAACTAATTTGAGACTTGTGCTCTGACTGGTGTAGATAGATTTTGGAAAGCGTATTAAGGCAATTCATGAAATTCAGGGTATGGTATAATGTTTAACTCTTGACCAACTCATTCAAGAACAAAGATTTTACAAAGATGGTAGTCTATAATAGAGGTACAGGACTGATATGTATAGAAAGGCCACAGAACAACAAGCTCACATAAACAAGTGGCTCATACTTGAGAAAAGCAGGAGATCACCCGCTCTGATACCATGTTAAACACACACATGGTAGCAACAGAATATTAAATATAAACAGGACAGTACCTCTATTATTAAAAAATGATATACATTTATAGTACATGGTGTGACTGTTGGGTTCCACATCCCAAGGTCTCTTGGACTTCCTTAGTCTATTCGATTTCCACACCAACCCTTAGAGGATTACGTGTTCAACAAACTTCTTGTAAGGAACCACACTCTCTTTCTCACCTACATCTTGAGGTCTTGTTTGCTTCAGTGGCCACTTTCCTTTAGCTTTGTATTTCCCTTTATAAACTTTTTGAGACTCCTTCTTATGCTTCAATTGCTCATAATAGTGTTTCAACTTTCTGATCACTTCCTCCAGTGATCTAGGCTCATCAAACTTGATCCTATCTTTGAATGCTACCAACGACCCACTGATGAATCTCTGAATCTTCACCTTCTCCTCCTTCAAATAAGGAACATACCTCAACAACTCCAATAATCTGCTAGTATACTCTTCATCGGTCATGGACCCCATCTTTAGCTCATAGAATTCTTTTTCCCTATCATCATAGTATCTCTCAAGCATATACTTCTTCGTGAAAAATCTTTCAAACTCCCTCCAAGTCAATTCTTCTTCCCAAATTCCTCTAACATTTTTCATGTCTTCCCACCAAATGTTTTCGTTACCTTTAATACTGAACGTAGTTATCCTAGCCTTCGTGTTCTTAGAGTAATAATGCAATTTGAAGGAATTATTCATCCCAAGCAACCAAGTTTTTTCATCCCGTGACTTCTTCATTTCTCCATCAAATGTAGGTGGCTTGGATTGCTTTAACTCATCCAAAAAATATCCTCTGTCACTCCTCCTATAAGGATGATAGCGATGATAACCATGATACCTGCCTGAATTAGAACTAGAGTAATGACCATGTCTGCTACCTCTCCTATTAGTTGTGTCTAAGAATCTACCATCCTTGATCCTTGATGATATCATCCCTATCCAACTTGTTTCCATCATGAGATCTGCTACCACAGGCTCCATTAGTCCTGTCCTCATGTCCATGGTTGATCCTAAGCAGTCCCTATGTCTGCATGTCTAACAAACTCTGAAGGATAACTACATTAACCTTTGCTTGTTTCTCTTGTTCCCCGACAAGTCCCTCTTGTGAATGAATGATTCTATAATTATCTACTTTTCACCTTCTTATTTCTTCTTTAAAACTTTTCAAAGTTATTCTATGTGAGGGGAGTAATCATCACCATGTTGCTCATATGATCTATAGGGAGAATCTCGCGAACTATAATCCACCATTTTATTATTCCTCCTAGATCTTATTATTCCTGCAAGTATGTCATGTCATCTAAACCAGAATATAAACATAACAAACATACCTCAGTATAGTTTAGGGGAGGATATCCCATCTGCAAGATCAATCCAAATTAGCACAATACATGTATAATCACAATCATAACAATATATCAACATCATGCATGATAATACCAACTACATACCATGGCCTCATGCACAACAACATACATACACTAGACATACACAAAAAATTCTTATTCAACCAATATCCATTGATGACAAACACATCCCAACAACAACACCTTCAACTTACACATGACAAAAAAACTACAATAATGACCGTCATCATGCATACACATTAAGTACATATATAATCTACATGCATGCATGACAACCACATTCAACTCATCTAGTCGACATGGTGAACGATGCTGTGATACCACTCTGTAACACCCTCCTCCCACACTTACCCAAGCTAACTAGTCTACCAAGGTAAATATGTGACAAAGAATTACTATGATGTGATTCAACTACCCAAGTATAGTTAAGGAAGTGGAATCGACAAACCAAAACCAAACTGACCTTCCTTAGGAGCTATAGGACCCCTAGAGGCTAACTAACCACTCCAGATGACCAAACCCTAAGTAAACTTGTATTTTAACTGAACTAAATGCCTAGTATCTCCCATGACAAATCCTCCATGCCACTAAAAACCTCTAGTTTCTCCCACAACAAGGCCTCCATGCGACTGCAAACATTTTCAGCCAGTTCTGTGCTAGTGACCATGAGATTTAAGCCATTTTTTAGGCTAGTCTCCAAACCACTGCCCAGAACTTTCAAGAACAATGAATGACACTAGAATAAAGCCTATAACACAAAATTTGATCAAGGAATTGGCCTAAGCAAGCCTACCATGACAAACATTCTATCAAATACATCATGAACATGTAATCTATATCTTATAATTACATATTTGAACATATCATACTTATCTGAGAATCATCAATAAGGTCTGATGCCTTATTCGTCATAGTTGAATTATCATCTATGAGGCCATACATTCGTCAACATTTAATTTACCAACCAAAACATGATGAGAGCCACAACTCAAGTTTGTCATAAAACAATTCTTGTAACCAACATATAACCAGATAAACAACAATAATTGTAGGTTTTAACCCCGTACAAAAATTACCTGCAAATGAATTCTTAAAAGCCGAAAATAAACAATGGCAAGAGCATAAAACATAAAATAGATATACACAAATATTTTCCCTTGGATCCTAAAACTGGTACTACCAGATTGATTTTTCATTATATTCCTTTCAATGTTACAATACATATATACATGTTGAAACATTGATAAACCCCAATCCCTTAACCCTAGATTAGAATATAATCGTAGTTCCCTTGACCAGATCTACACAATACCATGGAAAGAATACCATCATGCCCAAAACCATGTGTGACATCCATGCAAAAAACCATAGGTAGGTCCACCCACCTAATATAGGGTCCAAATTGTTTTCCTATCCGTGACCCCCCCACACGTGGGGTAATCATGGAAAGAATATAACACACACCCAACAATAATAGAACAAAGGCACATAATAACAAGTACATTTTCACATAGAACACAAGAGGAAAAAGATCTCTTATTACCATATACAAAATCCAACCACATTAGGGACTTCCACATATCACCCTACCATAGATTGGGCTAAACCAAATCTTTAGGTCAACTAATCATCCCCTTGCCATATTTCAAGCATGAATCTGGGACTCACAACAAAAACAACTCAGGCTTCTTCAGGATTTACTGTGTATCCCGCCATTACTAGTCAAGGGATTCCTAGGCCCGAACCCTCATCTATACAACCAGGATTTACTCTGTATCCCACTATATACCAGTCAAGGGATTCCTAGGCCCAAACAATAAGCATGCACTACTAGGATTTACTGTAATCCATCCATCTATTGGCCAAGGGATCACTAGGCCCTAAATAAGCATTGATTCCTCTAGACCTCTCCACCTAAGTCATGAGGAATTTTCCTGAGACCACTCCACTCAATTTTGAAACCATCTGGCAGTCCAAATCAACCAAGTAAAATAACCCATTACACCATGGCTATCTAGAAATGGCAAGGAAAGGCTCAAAACACTATCACACTTGGAAAAACCCATTCCAATGACAACAAGAGAACCAAATACATACATGCATGTACCATGAATGCCAAAATAACAAGGAAAGCATACATGTAACTCAATACCTACAAGTAATCCCAATGTAGCCGCTTGATCCAACTCTTCCTTGCTTGATATTTTCTTCCCTTTGCTCTCTTTCCCTGCCTTTCCTTTCAATACTCCAATGCTATAGTGTTCCAAGAATGCTCTAAGTGTTCAAGAGTATGAGAGAGTAGAGAGAATAGAGAGAGCTCCAAAACTAAACTAACAAAAGGTTTTGCACTGATCCTTAGAAGCCTTTTTATTAATGAGGCCTATATTTTCTTCATTTTCCATTATTTTCCTTTATGTTCCTCCTCACATGCAACTTATGACCTTTCACCTTCCTTTTCTCCTAATTTCCATTATTTTGATAAATAAAATGCCAATTAATTCCTCCTTCCTTTCCAAGGCCTTTATCAATGCCTTTTCCAATTTCCCTTAGCCATAATAAACCAAATAAACACCTATTAGGATGTTTTTCCCAATATTTACCTTGGAATACATGTCCCATGACCTTGGTATTATTTTGCCTTTATTAACTTTATTACATCAACATTTAACCCAAGGTTGTTACATGAAAATTGTAAAGATTGAATTTTTAATTTGATACATTCTTCAATTATTAGGCTTTTATTTCTAATAATCTTTCATTACTTATTATTCTATTTATGTGACCATACTATGTTCTTTATAACTAGCACAACCACATTTACCAATGTGGTTGATATACATCGATAGGCTTATATCCACTACCCACCACATTAATAACTATTAGGTGTATGTTTTTAAAGGCTAAATATTTATGATTATTAATAACTATATAAATATAATAATGCCATATTATTTTATATTTATATATAATATACTTATTATATAAACATTATTTTGTATGTTAATATAATATTAGTTATTACATAAAATTTTGCTAGTATCTTAATAATTATAGTTAAACCTATAATACAATTCACTTATAACATAATAATAACATTAATAATAACATTGAGTTATTATTAACAATATGTATTTATTGTCAAAATGACCACTTCTCCTCATAGTCAAAACAGCTGGATGGCCGATCTTCTCAGCACTGACATTATCCTTGATCATCTCCTTAGAACAGTTAGGAAAATATCTAGATAAAGAGAAGATCTGCATTGGATGTCGGAGCCGAGAAATTCTCGTGGGAAGGACATTCAAAATCATGGTATTAGTCAATTTGAAATCTTCAAAGGCTGACGAGGCAAAATCCGAAATGATGTTCAGAACAGGAGAAATCTCATGAAGGATGATCTGCCTCACGAGGATCCGGTGAACAAGTGGGCATATAAGCAGCTCGGGGTGCAATGGTTTCATCGGAAGATCAATGCTTGTGGTAATAAGTTAGGAGATCATTGTTTGCTTGGAAAAGGCTCAGGTTCTTGTTGCTATCGAATCAGGTTGCTTGGTGTGCGTTTCAGGTGTTATAGTGGTCCCACCGGGAGAGTCATCTCCTATCTGCTTCCAGTTGTGAGAGGTATTGTTTCCGCCTGTTGCGATTGCATTTATTATTTTCCCACTAACTTTTGGTATGTCTTTGTGAACCAGATTCACTCAAATTCCGTGGTTGTTGACTGCCTGTGAACTATCCCCTCTTTACTCTGTTTCCATCCTCCCGTGTCGCTCGCCTTTTACTCTGTCTCCTTTCCCTCTCAGCTCAATCCCAGTGGCTTGTCCTCCCTCCCTGTCATCATTTGATTCCTGCTCCATCCAGTTTCTGGAGCTCTGATTCTTAGTTTCTCCTCTCGGGACTACTCTACTATCCTCAATCCCTTGTTCTGACTGTCTTTAATTCTTATAATTTTTGTTGTCCACCATTCTCCCTCCTGGAGTAAGTTGATAAAGTTCAGAAGCAAGATCAACAATTCAATCAAATCCACTCCAAAAATGGCTGAAAATCCTTTGGATCGCATTGAAACCAATACCAGTTGCGCTCTCTGCAAGGGGCATTGTTTTATGATTGTTCGCTTCATAAAGTATTTCAATGAACTCAAAGCATAAGTCCAGTCCGGGAATAAATCAAAGAAGAAAAAAATTGAAAAACAGGAGGCAGAAATCGAAGGTCTCAAAGAGAAGTGCAACCATTTAGAAGAAGTTATCAGTTACATAAGAAGATTGAACCAAAGTATGCAAGGTCAAGCATCCACCAAGAACAATGATAAGAAGGATCAGCCCCCAGATGACTTAGTCAACAAATTCTGGTGTTAAATCTCCATCCATTGTAATTACTATCTGCTTTCAGGTCAGTCCCTATGGGAATATAGCTATTATGTCTTTCAAATCATAAGAAACAAGAGCAATGAATTGGATATCGGGACTGCGAGCCCATTTTGCACCAATTCCACTGTGTTACCGCAGGCATATGTAATGAGACTCGTCCCTCTTTTGAATTTTTTTAATATATAAATACCTGATCTTGTTAAAAAAAAAAACAATATGTATTTATTGTCACCATCTTGTCATGACGATAAACCACACTCGTTGGTTTAAAACACGGTGAAAAATGAATTTTGATGTGATTATCACCTAAAACATCTATCAGAAATCAAAATATGGATCACAGAAGTCTAAATTCAATCAATTATTATATATTTATGAACATAATTGTCAATATATTATATAATTACTTGGAGTATATTAATAATATTAACTATATACACATTATATCTAAAACTAAAATATATTATACTATTACTTGTATATAATAATAATAATAATAATAATATATAAATTTAATAATAAAATATGTAATAATAATGTATTATATAATAATGTTAATATATTAATAGTTATAACTCCAACTAATTCACATATAATAGCATTTCATTATTATTTATAATATGTATTTATCTCTCACCAATATGGTGAATAATTATTATATGTTTATTAATATTACTATTAATATCTTTCAAATATTTACTTATGTAAATTAAAAATATATAAATATATAAATTATATATTAAACTAAATCTAGGTTCGAAATGCGTCGATCCTTTGTTATCTATAATCTGGTAAAAATATTATACTATTACTACAAATAATAATAGTATAATAAATTTAAGGGATTATTAGTATTATAAACACACGGATAAAAAAATCCAACAGACTAATATTATAAACTAAAAGGATTAATAAACTTAAGGGATTAAACTATAAACTCAATAAATTATTAATATTATAAACCCAAGAAATGAATAAGCCCAAGGAATTACTAAAAGCAATGGACAAATATTATAAACCCAAGTGATGAACAAACCCAAGGGATTAATATTAAAAATACAAGGAGTTTATAAATCCTAGGAATTAATTAAACCTAAGGGAATAATAAACACACCTAATTATTAATATTGTAAACAAAAGAAACTAATAAACCAAAAAACTTAATATTATAAACCTAGGGGATAAATACTATAAACATAAAAGATCAACAAACCAAATGAATGAATGTAAAAAATGCATGGGATTAATAAACCCTGAGAATTAACATTTTAAACCCAAGGGATTAATAAATCCATGTGATTATTAATATTATAAAACAAATGAGTTAGTAAACCCAAGGAATAAATATTATGAACCTAAAGGATCAACAAACTCAAGAAATCAATATTAAAAACCCAAGGGATTAATAAACCCTAGGAATTAATATTTTAAACTCAAGGGATTAATAAACCCAAGGGATTAAATTATAAACCGAGGGATCAATAAAACTTAGGGATTGATAATATTATAAACCTAATAAATTAATAAACCAAAGGGATAAACATTATAACCCTAAGGGATTAATATTAAACGCTAGGACTAATATTTAACCCTTAGTATTAGTGTTTAATAAACCCAAGAGATTATTAATATTATAAACCCAAGGGATTAATATTACCAATCTAAAGAAGTAGAAAACTCAAGGGGTTAATGTTATAAACCCAATGGATCAACAAACCCAAGGGTTTATTAATATTATAAACCCAAGGGGTTAACATTATAGATACACACGATTAATAAACCCAAGGAATCAATAAACTCAACAAACTAATATTAAAAACCCAAGCAATAAATAAACGCTAGGAATTAATATTTTAAACTCAAGGGATTAAGAAACCTAAAAGATTAAATTATAAGGCCAAAGAATTATTAATGTTATAAAATGAAGCGATTAGTAAATGTAAGGGTTTCATATTATAAACCCAATGAACTAGTAAACACAAAGGATAAATATTATAAACCTTAATGATTGACAAACTCAAGGAATCAATATTAAAAACACGTGATTAATAAACCTTAGGAATTAACATTTTAAACACAAGGGATTAATATACGCATGGGCTTATTAATATTATAAACCCAATAAATTAGTAAAGTTGTGTGATAAATATTATAAATCTAAGAGATCAACAAACCAAGAGATCAATAATAATTAATTATTAATTAATATTACTACGATTACTAATTAATATTATTATTTAATTTTGATGTCATTAAAAGTAATATAATATAATATAAATAGTAATATAATATTATTAATTAATAACCTAATTATTAATTACATATGATATCATTTATTAATAGATATTAATAATAATTAATCCTTCATGTATAAATTAATAATAATCAATAATAATTTTAATTTGAAAATTAATAATCAAACAATTAATAATATTTGTATTCATTTTAAATTAATAATTAATTAATTAACATTAATTAATAGTCTTACTATTATTATTAAAAAGATAAAATAGTGTTCTTTTTATTATTTTAATACATAATATTTAAACATAATATTATTAAATTAATAATAATTTATTAAACAATGAACCATGACCCAAGGGATTTATATTAAAAACTACAGATTAAAATTATAAATCTTATGAATAATATTATACTGTAGGAATATGAACCCTCAGATTAATAACCTCAATGAATTAATATTATAAACCCACGGGAATAATAAAACCTAGGGATCAACACTAAAAAGCCAAGGGATTATAAACCCAACATAATAATATTAAGCCCAAGGGATAAATATTGCCAACCCAAAATATATAAACCATAACATAAATATTATAAACCAAATAAACATGGTTGACCATGATTATAAACACAAGAAATTTATATTAAACTCTAGGATTAATATTATAAAGTCTATGACCCGGATGCGGGTGTTTGTCAGGAGAGTACATGATATTTTAGCTAGCCACGCGGGGGTGCGACGGGCAGCTGGTTCTTCATCAATCGAGGCAGCATTAATGCCTGCCCTTAAACGCCTGCCGCCAGAAGGCATAAACATTCATTACCCCTCTTCAATGAATTGCTTGCCGGACTGCTACCCTGTACGCGATGAAGGAAATGGAGTTGTTATTTAATCGACAGGCCCAGTCATACCAGAACTAGAACAAAACATTCGAGGTCGGCTTCTGGCATGAGATTTCACCTGCTGGACGTCTCAGGGTGGTGAAGCAGAGTCCTATTGCCCTCGCGTTCGGTGTTATGGTGCGCAGTAGAGGTGTGCCTCGGCGCGGAGGGAGATCTGGTATTCACATTGCTTTCGACGGTGAGGAGGTGCACTCTCTCGCTCCCAGGGAGGCCATGGCAAATTCATCCTCCAGCTCTGAGCAAGAATTTCTGCTTCTGCCGGATTCCTACCAGCCAATCCATCTCAGAATTCCTGGAAGGCTCCTACGCTCAGATGTCATAGTGAATTTATCGATTTACCTCTCGGAGGCGGCCCCTGAAGACAATCCTTCC
Source organism: Pinus taeda (assembly GCA_000404065.3). Lineage (NCBI taxonomy): Eukaryota > Viridiplantae > Streptophyta > Pinopsida > Pinales > Pinaceae > Pinus > Pinus taeda. The sequence continues at coordinate 34,940 of APFE030303604.1, forward strand.
TCTTCCCAGGCCCCTGCAGGTCTCCAGTCCAGCGAAATTTTGTTGGGAGATATGAATGGGAGGGTCTACCACGTGCCCCGTCCCCTAGCTGCTGTCGCGCCGGCTGGTCAGCATCCGCCGGCCCAAGTCCAAGAGAATTTGGGTTCTGTTCCATCAGAGCAGGAAATTCTGCCTCCGGTTCATGAAATTCAGGATAGAGAGGAAGGCCACAGCTCAATACAGCCAGGCTCAGATGGACAGCTTCAATGGGACGAGGATATGGTTATTTGGCTCGACACGCCTAGCCCGGAGCAGATGAAGCCATCGGAGTTGCCCAGTCACCCTTCCTGAGTTTCCTTGGTCGCTATTCTCCAGGTTTTGGCTTAGTTTTCTCTATGTCTTTGTCGGTTCATAGTTTATTCGCTCTTAGTTCTACTCCTCTGCCTTCTCTTGAAGGTTTGTCTCTAGTCAATACAGTTTCAATGTTAGTGTCTACAGGCTCTATAGAGTCTGGTTCTTGTATGTCTGTTGTCCAAGAGTCTGGTCTCTGTATGTCTGCTGTCCAAGGAACGCAAAAGGACAATATCTTGTAATGTGGTCTCACTGGAAAGATAGTCTGATTCAGCTGTTTTTGTTAGAGGGCTGGGCATGGCCCCTCTCGAATGATGTAACCTCTGTAAATATTTTCTTACCTTAATATAGATTAGACTTTACTTAGAAAAAAAAAATATTATAAAGTCTATGAATAACATTATACCCTAGGAATATGAACTCGTAGATTAACAAACCTAGGGGATTGATATTATAAACCCAATGGAACAATAAACCCAAGGGATTAATTCTAAAACCCCAAGGTATTATAAATCCAAAGAAATAATATTAAAACAAAGAGATTAATACTATAAACCCAAAGCATATAAAATGAAAGATAAATATTATAAACCCTAAAATAAATATGGTTGACCAATCTTTGTCATAATGCGACGTTTGAATATGGTTGATGATTCTTAAGTATGGTTGATCTTCAAATCGAGACAATCTCTGCGACAAGGCGACATTGGACCATGGTTAATTTTCATATTGAGAAAATCTTAGTCAGAATGTGACATTAGACCATGGTTGACCATGGCTGACCATGATTATAAACCCAAGGGATCTATATTAAACCCAAGGAATTATATTATTATTACTATGAACAATATTACACCTTAGGAATATGAAACCTTAGATAATAAACCCAACAGATTGATACAATAGACCCAAGGGAATAATAAATCCAAGGGATTAATAGTAAAAACCGTAGGGAATAATTTTTTTTAAGGGTGGTTCAAGGACACTCGGTTATTACTACATCCACGGGAAAAACCAAGTAGATTAACCCAAAGGGATCTACCCGTTAGCCAAACAAGCAAAGCCTAACCCCAAGGGAGTCAAGGATATTTGACCCCGCGATCTCCCAATTGACGAGGTACATAGCAATAAGAACTCAACCAACTGAGCTAACCCTTGGGGCTAATCGAAGGGAATATTATTAACCCAATGGACTAATATTATAAACCCTAGGTATATAAAACCTAAGATAAATACTATAAACCTTGAAATATACATGGTTGACCATGGTTTACCATGGTTGGTTTTCACATTGGCAAAATTTTTCATAATGCGATGTTCGACGAGGGCCAACCATTATTTACCATGGTTGATTTTCATATTGAGACAATATTTGTCACAATGTGACATTGCACCATGGTTTTCCATGGTTGTCCATGAATATAAACCTAAGGGATTTATGTTAAATCCTAGCATTAATATTGTAAACCTTATGAATAATATTATACTGTAGGAATATGAAAAACCCAAGGGATTAATATCATAGACTCAACATATATAAACCCTAAGACAAATATTATAAACCCTAAAATAAACATAGTTGACCATGGTCTATTTTCATATTGAGACCATCTTTGTCACAACCCAATGGAACAATAAACCCAATGAATTAGTTCTAAAACCCCAAGGTATTATAAATTCAAGGCAATAATATTAAACCCAAGAGATTGACATTATAAACCCAAAGCATATAAACCGAAAGATAAATATTATAAACCCTACGAAAATATGGTTGACCAATCTTTGTGGAAATGCAATGTTTGACTATGGTTGACAATTCTTGAGCATGATTGATTTTCAAATCAAGAAAATCTTTGTGACAATGCAATGTTGGACCATGGATAATTTTCATATTGAGAAAATCTGTCCCAATGTGACATTGTGACAAGGCTCATCAATAGGTACATCATAAGGGTCATAACTCCATCCTTGATGTTCAAAAAAATATCTTTCTCACATTTATTTACAATTTTTGTTATATTATGCTTAGTGAGAAGGGTAAAAGATGTTTTTCTATATCATGTGGCCTAATATGGTTTTAAATCTACGAAATTGAGCAATTTTTACATGATTTCAATGCAAGAGCTCGGATTAGACATCATGGAAATATTATAGGAGGTTGTCCACCTCCTTAACTCCCTCAACCGGCCAAAACCACCACACTCTCTCTCATTAGCTTGAGGTCATTGGTAGCCAAGTAAGTGCAGTTAAAGAAGATCAAGATCCACCCTTCTCTAGTTTTGGGAGACAAACATTCCTATTTTTTAGGGATTTTTTAGAAGCTACCCTCTTGTTTAAATAAACATGCAAAAGAGCTCATTAGGATTCGAACTTTTTTTTTAGCTAGGAAATTATCGAGCTTAAGCACTTGATACTGTTATTTTTGACTAGTTATGTGATGTATTTGACATTGATGCAATGATAATGAGAAGTTTCTTATTAATTAATCATTGAGTTAGTTTCAGAAGGATGAGGATCTTAGGTTTGGGTGCAACCCCAATGGCTTAGGCCCCTCTTATGTATTGGTATTTCTTTTTATCTTAGAATTCTTATTAGTTTTCTGCATTTCATTAGAACATAACCACTCAAATTCTTCTGATTATAACCTCTATCTCATCTCTGCCCATGGGAACATGAATGAAAGGATCCACAATCATAGTCCAAAAATACTATGTTTATGATATCTTGGAAGAAGCTATATATTAGTCATCCTTTTTTTCATTTTATTATTGTATCTTAGGAGTTGATTTAATGACTAAATCAAAGTTTTTGGCATAGATTAGATGGTATTTAAATTCAACTCATGTTTTCCACTATTATTTGTTTCAGTCTGTTAATGATTGAAGGGTATGTGCATGTGATGTTGAAGGGATGTTTGGAACTACAGTAAAGGGGAATTTCACCATCTCCATCTTGTAATTATGCACCCTCTTTAATGAATCCCAAATTTTGTTCTTGACCTCATTCCCTGAGGTCACTGTGAGAATCTCTCCTAGCTCAAAACATGCATTCCTAAGGTGATGAGTTTGGATAGGGGTGTTGGCCACCTTTTATACATCTAACCCAACCTCCATCCACCTTACCATCCCTTGAAAATGTCATTCCTACCTCCTAAACCTTCTCGTCAACTTTCTTATAGCATTACACAACTTCCTATAGCAATACAAGGTTCCTATAGCATACCTGTAGCAACTTGTTTCGCCATCTGTTTTTCCTTGTGATGTAATTTTGAATTAATTTAGAAGTATGTTGACCCCCAACTGTGACTCCATGATCAAGGAAAACATCTAAGCCATTCCAACCATCCTTTCCCTTCACTGCAAAATAGAATAGCATTAGTTTCTTCACCACAAATTTAACACAACTAGAACGTTGATTTATAAGCAAGTGTCAACTAGATAGATGATGCATGGAATCTTGAGTTATGATTTGGTAGGTTAGTTTCATGTCTACAAGTAAATTTGGTAGCTAGATGGTTGATTGCAAGATAATGTAGTTCTTGTCTTTTCATGAATTGATTCAATAAAATTTACAAGTTAATAGAATTTACAAGTTGAGGTTTGAAAATAATTTTCCTTTTTGTCATTAGAGATAAATTCTAAATTGCACCTTCATTACTTAGTTTCCTTCTAATTCAGTAGGAAGAATGGTCTTGGAGCACTATTGATGAAATGTCCTAGTTTAGGGCGGCATGAGTAGAATCCCATTTAATGTGTATATAACACTATCACCTTGAAGTTTGTATGAACCCTGGGTTGATAAATAGAGTTGAGGAGCACTTGGGAGTTGTAGCACTCTTGGTGCAATACCAAGGCTCACCACGTTTTGGCGTAGTTGTCAAGGAGGTGTCGAGGTAGATGCTATGTCTTCTTAAGCATTATTTTTTGTTTCACATTTAGTTTTGACAAAATCACATAAATGAAGAAAAAATTTTATTTCATTCATTTTAGGAATAGAGATACTCAAGGAAAATTCTTACCAAACAACCCCATAACCTCAAACAGTCAACCTTCACTCTTCTTCTGTGACTTTCAGCTTCCCCCTCTGACTACAGGGGAGTTAGAATACCCTTTAGGTGAGCAACCTGGTATCTTTGAAGAACTTACCTGGGAAGAAGAAGAACCCATATCACCTACCCAAAACATGGCTAAAACCAAGAAAAATGAGGTTTTCCCTATCAGGGAGACCAATGGAAATGATAGAATGAAGAATATAAGCCCTACTTCCCTTCCACAATTCCATGGATTAACCTAGGTGGATCCTAATACTTTTACGTTTGATTTTTTTTTGTTTTTGTAGGACCTATGACTATGCTTATGACGACCAAAAGCTAAAGTTTATCACATCTACCCTTAAGATTGCAACCTTGTGCTGGTTTATGGGTCTTCCTGGGGATAACATCGCTATCTGGGATCAAATGAAACAAGCCTTTAATAAAAATTAGACAGACTACTTTAGGTCCAAAGAAACCAAGGAAGAAATATTTAGAATCCCTAGAGCAATATGAGTAGAGATTTCAACTTAGTTATAGGAGGGCTAGATGCATCCTTGATCATGAATCACTCAAGCTATTTCATCTCTTAGGGATCAGGGAGGACATGCTAGAAACCCTCAACGTTTTTTCTAGGGGATACATCTATGAATTATCCTATGACGACATAAAAACAATGTTCAAAAATCACTCTATGGATGCTAGGAAGAAGGGTAGGGTTAGTCAAGGCTTTTTCGGTTCCTCACCTTCAACAACGTCCATCACGAATGCTTTGGGAAGATGTTGGAGGACTTTAAAAGTGAAAATTTCCATAAATTTTCTTTTTCAAATGGATACCATGCAAATCAAGAGGAGACAAGAGGAAGCAGAGAGAGCCCTAGCTATTTTCTATTCTAAATGCACTAGAAGGCACCCCAGAAATGAATGCCCATTAAATGTCATAGAGGTATTATTATTCTGTGAGGAAAACAATGCCAGAGATAAATGTCATTATTTTCTTGATTTAAGAGCTGTATACCAAGGGGCAGAAGGTGGGGCTGAGTAATTTCTTTATAAATCAAAGGAGGCCTCAAGAACCTCAACCATAACAACAGGGAATTCTAGGTGTATCTTACCCTTATTACCATCCCAACTAGAATGCACCCTTGCCACCCTGGTACTCTTCCACTCATACATCACGGTCGAAACCTCCTTCTTGGCCTTATTCTCCTCAATATCCTACCCAACATATCAATCAATCATTTTAGCCATATGCTTCTCAACATCCTCAATGTAATAATCCATCCCAAGGGTGGAGGCCTCAACTAAACTAACCTCCTGTTTTACTGCCTCCACCTCCAAATCAAACCCAACCCACTCATACTACACTGCCCAAGAAACCTCAAATTCCTTCTCAAACCAATCCAAACCCGAATAATAAGCAAGCACAACAGTCTACAGTCATCTTACCCTGCCTATGCTATGGAGATTCAAGAAATCAACCTTAGGTCTAGAAGACTATTTCCAGATAACCAAATTCCATCTCCACTTGAAGAACTCAAAGAGGAAAGGAAGAGAGTACCCTTCAAGTAAATCCACATCCTTTTCCTGAGAGATTGATGCAACATAACAAAAACACCCTAGAAGAGACTGAACTTCTGGGAGAATTGAAGAATATGTTTGTTAAAATACCCCTCCTCCAAGATATTAAGGATGTTCCCATCAATAATAAGATTATCAATGAGAAATATTTCAAAAACCCTAGGAGGAGAAAAAGAGAGACCCCAACCATCAATTTTATTGGTCAATTATCTGATTTGATATTGGCGAGAGTGATTTGTCCAAAATATATAGACCTTGGAAGTCCAGTGGTAGATGTGCACATTGATGGAATCATTGTCCCTCATACTCTTACTGATCTTGGGGTTGCAATCAATGTGATGATAAAGAAACGATGTTGAAACTAAACCTCCATGAAGCCTTAAGAAAGACCACTACAATGTTGTAGCTTGCAGATAGATCCACAGTGGCTCCCGAGGGAGTTGTTGAGGATGTAATGGTATCCATTGACTTCTGGGAGTATCGTATTGACTTTTAGGTTCTCCAACCCAAAAAAAAATTTAATGGTTATCCTCTCATCTTGGGAAGGCCATGGTTAGTGACTATTGATGCTTATATTAGCTGTAGGGATAGAACATGACCATTAATACTGGACATTTTTCCAAACTATTGGCATTATACCCTCTTGCTCAGCCATCCATTGAGCATGAAGTACACTTGTGGCTAGAAAAGGAGGAGGAAGAAGAAGTGTATCATACAAAATCCCATCTAATATGTACCCTTGATGTTGTTATAGGATGTGGGAAACCTAATAAAGGTGACATCATTGACCAAATCCTCAAGAACCAACCCCCAAATACCATTCCTCTTGATGATATTGTGAAAGAGTCTAAGAGTAGTGCTTGGACTGAATTATGATTAGTTGACCCAAGTCCTGCCCATGTCAAAGTTGTAGAATTTTTTCCATCTAGAACCTTGAAGGAAAACCTCTCTCTCTCAACCAACAAAGAAGAGAAGATGTGTAAGATGTTGAGAGAACACTTAGATTCCTTTGCTTGGAACTATAAATAAATTAAGGGGATGCATCCGTTTGTTTATATTCATCACATCTACATAAAGGAGGGATGAAAACCTGTGCACCAACCTTAGAGGAGAATGAACCCAACCCTGAAGGACATATTCAAGGAAGAATTGGAAAATTTGCTCGATGTAGGGTTCATATACCCCATCTTAGATAGTGAGTGGGTGTCCCCTCTAGATTTGGTCCTAAAAAAGAATGGGAAGTGGAGGATATGTGTGGATTACAAAGAATTGAACAAAGACACCAAGAAGGACCATTTCCCTTTGCCTTTCATTTATAAAGATTTAGATGGTTTTGTAGGGAAGAATTTCTTCTCTTTCCTGGATGGATTTAGTGGTTATAATTAGATCCATATCAACCCTGAGGATCAAGAAAAAACTACATTTACATGTCCTTGGGGTACGTTTTGTTATAGGGCCCTCCCTTTCTATCTATGAAATTCCCCTACCACTTTTTAGAGGGAAGTGATGAGAATCTTCACTGAGCTTGTCCATGACTCCATGGAGATCTACATGGATGATTTCACTCCCTATGGGTGTGACTTCCTTCAGGCTCTCTCTAACTTGGGAAAATTCTTGAGGGAATGCATTGAAATGAGCCTCTCACTTAGTCCTGAGATTTCGTAATGAATGTAGGGCTTGTCCTTGGGCATTCAATATCTCAGGAGGGAATACAAGTGGACCCAGACAAGATTTCCATCATCAAAAGGTCCATACTCCTCAAAAGTAGAGGGATGTTAGGAGTTTCTTGGGCTTAGCTAGATATTATAGGAGGTTTATCAAGGACTTTATTAAAGTGGCTTCACCATTGTTTGGATTGCTGGCAAAGGAGTCAGAATTCCATTGGACAAATATCTACCAAGAGGCCCTTGATATTTTGCAAGAGAAATTAACCATTGGACCCATACTTAGGGGCCCATATTGGGAACTTTCTTTCCATATCCATGCTACTACATCTAAAAAATATGTTGGGGAAGCCTTGGTACAAATATATGATAAGTTACCCTATGCCATTTCTTTCAATACCAGAAATCTGTCTTAGGCTGAATTGAACTACATGATAACTGAGAAAGAACTCTTAGCTGTTGTACACTCCTTAAAAAAATTTATACACTACATTAATGGATACAAAAACTTTGTGCATATTGATCATGTAGTTATTAAATATTTGATGAATAATCCTTATTTGAATGCTAGAAACATTAGATAGTTCCTATTGCTACAACAATTTTATTTAACTATCATTGACAAGCCAGGAAAATAAAATGTAGTTGCAGATTTCTTATCTAGACTTGCTTTGCCTTTAGGTGATGAAGGGATGGTCAATGATCAGCTTCTATATGAGCACATATTTTCTATCTCAATACTCTCTCCACGTTTTTCTAGCATAGCCAACTACCTAGTTGCTGCAATATTTTCCCCAAATTTGTCATCTAGGGAGAAGAGAAAAATTGTAAGGAAAAGCGCCCCTTTCACTTGGATTGGGGTAAATATCTTCAAGCTAGTACCAGATCATATATTAAGGAAATGTGTCAGGGAAGAGGAATTATTTGACATCCTTTCAGCCTGCCATGATGGACCCTATGGAGGTCATTTCGCTGCTAAGAGAACAACTTTCAAAGCTCTACAAGCTAGATATTATTGGCCCACTCTCCACCAAGATAAAAGAAGGTATACTAGCATATGTGATTATTACCAGAAGATGGGAAAAACCAAACTCATGGATGAAATTGTTCTACAACCTTAGGTGGCCTTGGAGCCATTTGACAAGTGGGACATGGATTTGATTGGGCCAATTGATCCACCATCAGGGCAGAAAAACTACATCATTGTGTGCATTGATTACTTGAAAAAGTGGGATAAAACAAAGGTTGTTAAAGAAACAAAAAAGGAGAAAGTGGCTAAGTTCTTAATGGAAAATAGATTCTACAAGTTTGGGTACCCCAGGGAGATAGTCACCTATCAGGGAGCTCAATTCACATCAAATTTTATTGAGAATCTTCTAAGGCGACATCGTATCAAGCACATAACATATAATTTCTATCACCCTCAAGAAAATGGGAAAGTAGAGGTTACAAATAGGGAATAGGAAAGCATCCTCACCAAGTTTGTGAGTGACAAAAAGAGATATTGGAGAGACATACCACTTGGGCCTATAACACCACTTGGAAGACAACTATTGGGTTCACTCCATATGATCTACTTTATGGAAAACAAGCTCTACTTTATTTTGAGTTTGAGTATAATACTTTGAGAATGGAAATCCAAATGGACTTAGATGACACCAAACCACAACAAGAGAAGCTGCTCTAATTAAATGGTTTGGATGAGTTTAGAATGTAGGCCCTCCTACACATTGAAGTTATAAAATTGCAAAGGAAGTTTTGGCATGAAAGGCATATCAAGTACAAGGATTTTCAATAAGGGGATTGGGCATTATTATATGATTCTAGGTTCAATGATTTGAAAGGAAAATTGATTGCAAGATGGTTAGGCCCATACCTGATATGGAAATGTCATGACAATGTGGTTGTTCAAATTAGGACCAGTGATGAGGAAGGGATTCCCTTGCTTGTCAGTGGAGTTTACAAAATCCCTATGTCTAAGGAAGAATTCATCAGTACAATCAACATAGAAGTCAATGTTATTGGAAGTGTCATAGCTTCCAGTCCACAACATTTCTAGATATTTTTTTTTGAAAAAAGGAAAAAAAAATAAAGGGCCTCGATGAAAACCTTAATGAGGCATTTGAGGCCAAATATTGGGTTGGAAACCTCTCTAAGGCAGCCCAAGAACAAGAAAAAAAGAGAATAAAAACAATAAATATCCCTAGGTGAAAACCTCTCTTGAGGAACCTAGGGCAAGCATGCAGGTTGAAAACCTCCTTCGAGGAAGCCTATGTATTTAAAAAAGAGAGAGAGATAAAAAAAACAAACAAGAAAAACATAAGAAATGGATCTACACCATGTTTATTATTTTTTTCTTCATTTTACAGGATTAAAGATAGTGGTAGATTCCATAGCTACATGGCCATCATTCTCAAGATTCTATTCAATCCTCCATCCATCCATTTCATATCCATGATCCACACTCATTTCATCACCCCTATCCACCATCACATTAACCCAAAATTGAAGTTTCACCCCCTCTCTGGACTTCTACAGGAAGGACTTGTCATTTCTAAAAGAAGTTCCTGTAGTGATACATGAGGGTTTTGAAAAGATATAGGAGGGAGATCCAGGGAAAAAGACAACCCGACATGACCTTGAAAAGGATGAATAAGGTTCCCTCACCATGGTCCACCATCCATCCATCACTCATCCATCCCATTTCATATATAAAAAAAGTATTTTTCACTAAAATTCCTCCACTTTGTCTTACCCTTGTTAATTTCTCCACAAGTACCTCAAAGTCCTAGCATTGTCCTCAAGAACTTTTACATAATCTCTCATCAACCCCATGCATCTTGAAGACCCTAGATAAAAGGAGAGGACTACTACAGGAAGAAAACCTCCTCCTGTAGTAGTCTATGCACACATCACATAAAGTTTTTTTTTCATTAGTAGGGGGTGATGAAAACTTATGAGGCCACTCTACAATAGTCACATCACTCCCGACAGGACTCTCCACCAGTAGTAGTAGCTTCGACATCTATAAGGTACCTACACACACAACAAACACAACAATCAATTATCACGAAGAGCAATGAAGAAATACACAGGAAAGAGACAAAGAAAGTCAATTCCCTTAATGCCGATAATGTGCTCCAGCTCCAACATGAAAATCCCTACATCAATTCAATCATGAGATAGGCACATGTATGGAAAACCCTCACCTCCTCCATATATGTAAATAACGAAAATTTGTAAATGTCAAGAGGAGATGTTTTAATAAGATGGAGGTGGCTAGTTAACTTGGCCACCCTCGGCTAGTAAACTAAAAGTGACGGTAAGAACTCATGCAACATGGAGATGTCACATCAGTGAAGTTGGGATCATAGATAGTGGGTGTTGATTATGAAGAATAAGTGAATAATTACCTTGAGTGGGGACAATCGTCCAAAAGAGGAAACCTCGTGTGACTAACAAGTCACCACAACACTCCAAGCCTAAGCCAAAAATGGCATATTATGTATTGGGGCTTCAATGCTTTTACATAATCACTCATTTCTAAAACAATTAAGGAGAGGACAAGCTCGAGATTCCATCGAGGAGTTTCAAACCCATTTCTTCCATTTCTACAAGAGGGAGCTACAGGAAAGCCGACAATTGCTACAAGAGGGTCGAGAGACTACTACATGAAGACTGAAAGGGCGGAGGAATGGTACAAAGGGTCCAATTGGTATCAAAATTATTACATTCATCCCATAGCACTTGATAAAAATTAAGTTCAACCATATGCTTCATCCATCCATAAGATTATATGCAAGGTGCACTTCAAATTATATAGACAATAGCAGTCTAATTATGAAATTGAAATATCTTTTCTAGCTATACAGTAAAGGGAATGTAGGAAATTATCATCAACAAGGAATATTAACTCATTACTACTGATGAGCACGAGTATTGTAACAAGGATGCTACAACTCCTGAGCTACCAACTTTACTTCATCAACCCTGGGTTCATACAAACTTGGAGGTGACAGTGTTGTATACACAAATAGATGTAATGGATCCACTATTTGTCATTGTTGAGATGGGGAGAGAGACCACTAGGGATTCTCAAACTAGCCTTCTATTGATTTAGAAGAAGTTTGATTACCAATTGAGAGAGGAGAATTTCACCCTAATTGAGAGAATTGAAATGCTACTTACTGCAGTAATGAAAGACTGAAATAGATGCCTACAAAACACATAACTCATCTAGATACTTGTTAATATACCTTGCTTTCAAAAGAATTCTAATTTAACACATGTGAAACCTTAACTAAAGTAAGCATGAAGTCTGATCTAAACAAGCACTTAACTGTTGTGTTCATGCATAAATATAAAAAACTTTTTCCTTTTATCTTTTTGTAAAAATATAAATGCTAATCTTTCCTGGTCACATGGCAGGTGAGATATGTGTGGAGGGAGACGAGTTCAATGGTTCAGATGTCTTGGGAGGAAAGCAAGGTTCTACTCCTAGCTTTGGTGATTCTTTTTTCAAAATTCGGGCTTAAAACAGGCCACTACAAATTTTCCTACAGGATGTCCTAGTTCACCTATAGGATCCCCTATTTTCTTACAAGAACATGCCAAAATCATAGGGAGTGGGTTGGAAGTTGGTATGGAGCATAGGGAAGGTGAGTAATGGAAGAAATAAGGCAAGGGAGTGGTAGGAACTCACTCAGAACTCGAACAAAAAAATTATGATGATTGGATTTGTTCACTAAGCATGGCAAGTTATCCTTGTAAAACAATAACTTGAATTTAGAACTTAGTGGCCTTTGGCGATCATGGGTGGATATGGTTTGGTTGAGGCTGATTATATAAGGTCTTATTGCAATGTAGAAACTTCTGCAACATATACATCATTGTTGGAATTGATCCATAAATCATCTCAAAAGAAGAAGGGTTTACAAAAATATAAGAAAACAAAATTTGCATCATTTCTTTGCCAGGTTTATGCATGGGAATGCTTGAAACCTATTATGACAACAACATGATATATAATGCAAGACTTAATATGTCAAAAATGACAAATGAACCCTATCTTCTAAAACTGAAAGATGATGACCTAATTAGTATAAAAACCCTAAATTTGATAAGAAATAAAAATTATGTCTTTTTGGGCTGAATGGGAGTTGTTCCTCAAGACATGGTCCTAGGAATGGAGGACTGAGGTAAGATCCACCTATTATTATCCTTTTTTGAATATTTTCTTATCCCTACAATGCTATTATTAAATCTATTCAAAAATGGAAGAAACCTAATCAAATCTACCAATATTTTCAATTTAACAACACCAAAATCACTTTAACAACTAATCTATGAGATAACCTAAGCATATAAGTACAGTAAGAGGAACCTTTGCTGCTAGATTTGGGCTCTAAACCAAGAGCTTCACTCCTCTGAGTCAACTCAGTGTTGGATCAAGGGAATGCTGCTCATTTTCATTAACATATCAAAAAACACATGACAATGTTTGGTCACAATCCTTCAACTCGAAAAATGCTTAGCCATCTTGCACAAAAATCCGAATCCTAATGAGGCTCTAGGCCTCTTTATTTATACAACTGAAGTTTCCAAAAACTTCCTTAACTCTAGGGATACTTGGCTCCCAATCTTGAGATTAACTGGTTCTTACCTATCATTGGCTTGGATGCCAATCATCCCCATAACTTGGCTACCAGCAACTCTGAGATGGTGTGATTTGATTGAGGGATCTTCGAGTGAATGATGAGTTAATGAGGGAGATACCATATCCTATAATCTCTCCTTCCTGTCTCATTCAAGTTCCTGCACCTTAATTAGCCATAATTTTCTCCCAAAACATGCAATCAATGCACACTAGACCACTAGACATGACATCTTACTTTTACTCATCTCATTAAGAAAAATATAATTAAAACATGTAATGGAATATGGAAAGAGTTGATTTTAGTAAGATGGAGGTGAATTAAGGTCCATATATCTTACCCATTGATGAGCCTCATCATCATCCCCTACTGATTGCCCCCAATCCAAGTGAATGGGGCACTTTTTCTTATGATTTTGCTCTTTTCCTTGGAGGACAAATTTGGAGGAAATTGTGTAGATACCAATTATTTTTTTATGTCAACAAACCTTGGAAAGAGAACTGAAATGGATAATAAATGTTCACCTACTAATTGATCATCAACCATTCCTTCATCCCCTATAGGCAAAGTCAATCTGGATTAAAAAATTGCAACATTCTCCTTACCAGGCTTATCAATAATAGTTAAATCAAATTGTTGCAACACAAGTAACCATCTAACAATCCAAGAATTTACATTAGGTTTATTCATCAAGTATTTAATTACAGCATGGTCGATATGTACAAATGTATAGTAACTAGTAATGTAATGTCTAAATTTATTCAATGAATGCACAACAACTAGAAGCTATTCTTCAGTCACTGTGTAGTTCATCGAAACTTTCGACTGATTCTTATTGGTGAAGTAGATGGAATAAGGTAGTTTGTCATCTATCTGGCCTAGAGCTGCTCCTATAGCTTTGTGAGAGCCATCAGCATGAATATGAAAAGGAAGAACCTAGTTTGGGCCTCGGAGAATAGGTGCAGTAGTCAACTTGTCCTTTAGGGTGTCTAGGGCTTCTTGGCAACTTTCTGACCATAAAAATTCATAGTCTTTGGCCAATAACCCAAATACGAGAGAAGCTAACTTGCTAAAATATTTTATAAATATCTTATAGTATCCAGCTAAACCTAAAAATCTTTTGACGTCCCTCTGTTTCTGTGGAGTTGGGACCCTTTTGATGATGGCTATCTTATTTGGGTCTACCTACAGTCCTTCCTAGGATATTGAGTGACCTAGAATAGTCCCTGTAGTCATCAATAACTCACATTTTTCGAGACTAAGGGATAAGTTCATTTCAATGCATTTGTTCAACACCTTATCCAGGTTAAAGAAATCCTCCTGGAAATCACACACATAGGGTGTGAAGTCATCCATATAAATTTCTATTGCACCATGGAATAGCTCTACAAAGATACTTATGACTCCTCTCTGGAAAGTGGCAGGGGCATTGCATGGACCAAAAGGAAGGACCCTATAAGTGAAAGTACCCCAAGGACAGGTTAAGGTGGTTTTATCCTGGTCCTTCGGATTGATCTGGATTTGATTGTACCCATTGAACCCATCTAAGAAAGAGAAGAACTTATTCCCTACCAGGCCATCTAACACTTTGTCAATGAAAGGTATAGGAAAATGGTCCTTATTTGTTGCTTTATTTAACTCTCCGTAATCAACACAAATCCTCCAATTTCCATTTTCCTTTGGAACCAACACCAAAGGAGACACCCACTCATTATCTGCGATAGGGTAAATGAATCCCACATCCAGCAGTTTTTGTAGCTCTTGTTTGGTTGTATCCTTGAGAGTAGGATTCATTCTCCTTTAGGGTTGTCGAACTAGTTTGCAACCTTCTGTGATGTAAATGTGGTGAGTACACACTGAGGGGTGCACTCCCTTCCTTTCATTATAATTCGAAGCAAAGGCATCCAAGTGCTCTCTTAGCATATTACATAAATCTTCTTGTTGGTGTACAAAGAGAGAGGGGTTGATTTTCAATGCTATTTTAGGGCTGAATTCTATTGTCTTAACACAAGTAGGGTTTGAATCAGCTAAGAATAGATCCATTTGAATGTTTTCCTTGGTTTCCTTCACTACTTCCTCCAGAGACATGGTGCTGGGAGTTGGATTTTGGAGGATGTGTTCAATCAGATCATATTCATCAAGTTGCCCTCCTCCTATGGAAGTTTCTAGGGTATAGAGTTAGGAGGAGTAGAATTCATCTTCTTCTTCCTCTTCTAGCCATAAAGGTAAGTCATGTTCTACATATGGCTGAGTAGGAGGGTACAAGACCAACTGTTTGGATAGATGCCCATTTTTGATAGTCATATTTCCAGTCCTATAGCTTATTTAGGAATCGACAATGGCTAACCAAGGCCTCCCAAGGATGAGAGGAAAACCATTAAATTTGGTCTTAGGTTGGACAACTAAGAAGTCTATAGGGTATTCCCAGGAGTCAATGGAGATCATCACATCCTCAAAAATCCCCTCAAGGGCTACTGTGGATCAGTCTACAACCTGCAAGACTGTCATGGTCTTTCTTAATGATCTCTAGAGATTCAACTTGAGCATAGTGTCCTTAGTCATTACATTGATGGTAGCCCCAAGATCAATCAAGGTATGGGGGAAAATGGTGCCATCGATGTGTAAATATACTACATGGCTCCCAGGATCTAAATACTTTGGGAAAATTACCTGCCCCAGCATTAAGTCGAACAACTATCCAATGAAATTAATGATAGAGGTGTCTCCTTTTTTCCATCGTAAATGTTTGAAACACTTCTATTTAATCAGGTTGTTGTAAATGTGTACATCTTTAATATCTTGGAGAAGTGGGATTTTTACACATATATTTTTCAATTCACCTAGAATTTCATTTTCTTCTAGGGTGTGCTGAACTAGATGGGTTAATCTTTCAGGAAAGGGTGGTGGATTCACTCTAGACATACTTTCCTCTCTTTCCTCCTCACTCTCCCTAGGAGGAGATGGAGGTTGGTTATCTGGGAAAACTCTCTCAGACCTAAGGTTGATTTTATGAATTTCCACAACATAAGCAGGGTAGGATGTCTTTCCACTATAGACCTACTGTGCATGTCTATTGTTCGAGTTCAGGATTGGTTGGGAAGGCATCTGAGGTTGTTTAGGTGCAGTAGGGTGTAAAAGTTGTGGTTGAGATGGAGGTGAAGGAAATAGAGGTGGAGAATTGTTGTATTGGGCCCTCCACCTTTGGGGTGGTGCAATCAACTAAGTTTGTGTAGGAGTATATGGCTAAAATGGCTAGTTGATGGCTAGGAATGGTATTGAGGTGGAAAAGACCAGGGAGAAGGTGTAGATCAGGAGGGATGAGCAAGGGGGCACTAAGAGGGAATGGATGGGTTTTGATTAGGGTTGTAATATGCACAGGATGACGCTTGCATTCCCTACTGGTATGGTCGAGTCCCATGAGGCCTCCTTTGATTTATGTAGCAGAGTTGTTTAGTCACCTCTTCAGTTCCTTGACACACAAATTTTAGTCCAAGCAGAGAAGGGCACTTGTCTGTGGAGTGGTTTTCTTCACAAACCGAGTAGATTTCTATAAGGTTTAATGAACATTCATTCATAGGGTACCTCCTTGTGCATCTAGGGTAGAATATGGCTAATGCTCTCTCTATTCCTCCTACTTCCTCTTGATTTGCATAATTTCCATCTGCAGGGTAATGGTTTGCAACGTTTCACTCTTAAAATCTTCCAATATGTTCCCAATTTCAATTTTTATAGATGTGTTGGAAGAGGATTAGTTGGCCATTGTTTGACTAACCCTACCCATTTTTCTAGCTTCCCTAGAATGATTGTTGATATTCTTATAGTGTAGTTGGTAGATGTCCCCTCCTAATAGGAGGTTTAGGGTTTCTAGGAGATCTTCCTTGACCCCCCTGAGAAGGACTAACTTAAGTGATGCAGGATCAAGTGTGCACCTGGCCCTTTTGTATCTGAGCTGAAATGTTTCCTCATAATCCTCTAAAGACTCATCATGTCCCAAGGTCATTATAAAAATTTCCTCTTTGGTATCTTTGGACTTGTAGTAGTCCCTATACTTGTTGCTGAAAGCTTGTTGCATTTGAGCCTAGGTCGTGATACTATCCATAGGTAAACCCATGAACCAAAATAGGGCTGCATCCTTAAGAGTGGATGGGAATAATTTCAACTTCTTATCATCATAGGCGTAATCATAAGTTCTACATATGACAACAAATTCGAATATAAAAGTATCTGGATCTTCTAAGGTTAGTCCATGGAAGTGAGGAAGAGTAGAGGGGCTTATGTTTTTCATCTTGGCATTCCCATTGGTTTCTTTAATGGGAAAATCACCCTCAATTCTTTGTCTATCTCCCTCTTCATTTATATTTTCAGCCATTATGTTAGTTGGAATGGTTTCTTTTTCTTCCCCCATAAGGTCTTCAAAAATGTCTGATTGTTCACTAATTCACAACCATCGAAGAAGAGGGAAGGTTAGTTGTTTAATGTGGTGGGCATATTTTTTATAAATTTTCCTAAGTTATCCCTATTCCTACGAGGCATGAAAGGAGTTTTTTTGTTTTTTTTTTCAAGATTTAATACTGATTTCAAAATTGAAAAGACAAACTGAATTGAAACTAATTGTTGAATGGAATCAATTGCATAATGGAAAGCAAAGCAAACCAACTTACAACTACTTTGCAGAATGGAATCAATAGCAGAATGAAAGAGATAAGAAGAGGAAGAAAGAAAGAAGAAATCACATGTGTTAGGTTCCTATACCAGTAGGAGTCATAATTTTAAATGACTAAGGTTAAACCTTGTAATATTGTACATACCTTTGCCTTTTGCAAATATTTTCCATATTAAAAAGTTAAAAAAATATGAAGAGGGTATGTCCTAAAAGAAAAATGAAAGGAAAAAAATGAGAAAAGGTAAAAAATGAAAATATATGAACCCCAAAAAAACAAAAAGAGACTATGAAATTGAGCAAGTCTAAATGCCACTACTATTTACTTTTATGCATAATAATGATTTTGTGCAGCTTATTATTCATGCCACAATCCATGGTAATCAAACTGCTAGATTTTGATTATATCATGCTTTGAATTTTATGTTTATATTTAGAGAATAAAATCTAACCAAATAGTTTAATCTTGGTAGATCATTAGATAGGTAGAGAAAATAAAGGAGCTCATCAATTTAATCTGAACCCTTGGATGGTATAAGGTTAGAAATAGATAGTTTGTTTTATTAAAGAACAGATAGATTAAGGGTTTGCTAGCCCAAATGCACCCAAATAAATGAAGAAAAAATGGTAGGGTAAGTAATGGGTAAGTAGAAGAAAGATTGCTAAAGTGTAAAGTTGAATGGATCAAAACAAATGCATCATGCTAGACACATATTTCTATATGTATGATCAAATTATGGAAGCAAAGGTTTGAAAGTTAATATGGTTAACTCCCCCTCATTCATTTTTCCCTTACTTACTAATTTCCTATCCACAAGTATGCTCTAGCACTTTAAAATCCTTCAAGTCAAAGAGGCTCAAAGCATTTCTTTGACTTTTGGATGGACTGAACCCTCGGATTAATGACTTATGGACATCAAGTGCTAGAATCATCTTCATAAAATCCATTCCCTCCCTCATTACCCTAATAAAACCCCTTTCCCTAAGGTTAAAACTCTTTTGCATAGGAAAGGTGGAAACCCCCCATATAAATCCTATTTCACTCAAAACCCCACAAAAAAACCTTTTATCCTAAGTAAAGTGCACAAAATGCATGCACTTTACCTTTTTAGTTAAGGGAATGCCCCCTCTGCCCATCACTTTCATATTAATTTCTAATTTTATTATATAAATCGCGACGAAATCCTTTTCCCGTATATTAATTAAATCCCATAAGTAAATAATCCCACCCTTAGTTTTAATATAAACTATATAATTTAACCCACATCTGGACAAAACCCACTTAATTTACTAAATCTCAATAAACCTAAGTTAATTCTGTTATTAAGTTCCACCCGATCCCCTAACCTCATGATTAATGCCACATTAATCACAAATCGTCGTGATTAAGGCCCCTGGGCCCCCCTTAAACTCCTGCTAATTTCCTCCATGCAAGTTTGCCACCTAAATACCATTTGATCAACATCCACCTCATCCAATGGCCGATAGCCATATCGACCGTGCCCGATGAGCGACCGTTACCCACCCGATGAAGCGATTTTCTCCGGCCCTCCGACTGCTATGTGTCACACTCTAGAATAGATCGGGCGACCTCTCTGTTAGGTTCCTATACCAATAGGAGTCATAATTTTGAATGAGTAAGGTTAAGCCTTGTAACATTGTACATACCTTTGTCTTCTGCAAATTTTTTCCATATTAAAAAATTAAAAAAATGTGAGGAGGGTATGTCCTAAAAGAAAAATCAAAGGACAGAAAGAATAAAAAAAGGTCAAAAAAATGAAGATATATGAACCCAAAAAAACAAAAAGAAACCATGAAAGTGTCCAAGTCAAAATGCCATTGCTATTTACTTTTATGCATAATAATGATTGTGTGTAGCTTGTTGTACATGCCACAATCCATGGTAATCAAATTGTTTAAACTTGGTTATTCCATGCTTTGATTTTATGTTTATAGTTAGAGAATAAAATATGACCAAACGATTTAATCTTGGAGGATCATTAGATAGGTAGAGAAAATAAAAGGAGTTCATTAGTTTAATATAAGTCCTTGGATGATATAAGGTTAGAATTACATAGATTACTTTGTAAAAGGAAATGATTGATAAGGGTTTGCTAGCTTAAAATGCACCCAAATAAAATGAAGGAAAAATGGTAGCGTAAGTTAATGGGTAAGTAGAAGAAAGGTTGCAGAAATATGAAGTGATTACACATGTTTTACATGCATCTTCCAAATGTGCATAAGCAATAAACAAAGCAAGGACAATGGTTTAAAACTTGGTTTATTTAACACCCCCTCAGTCATTTCACCCCTCTACTTGCTAATTTACCATAAATAATGTTCTAAGTACTTAAATCCTTTAAGTCAAAGAGGCTCAGAGCATTTCTCTGACTTTTGGAAGGACCAGACCCTCGGCATAATGACTTATGGACACAAGTGTTAGAATCCCCTTCATGACAATTCATCTCCCTTCATTTCCCCTCATTTCCCAAATAGAACCCCTTTTCCTAAGGTTAAAATTCATTCAACTAAGAAAATTAAACCTCCCCCCCCCCCCCCCCCCCCCACATTAAAACATATTTCATCCAAAAATCCACAAAATAATTCTATCCTAAGTATTGAGCATATGTGTGCAAACATTACATGTTACATTATGCTTAAAGAATACCAACCTAGCTCATTCATTTCATATTAATTTCTAATTTTATTGTAGAAATCCCCTATAATTACCTTTTCCTGTATATTAATTAAACCCCTAAATTAAATATCCCAACCATTAGGTTTAATAAAACTATATAAATTACCCATATCCTGATACAATCTTACTTAGTTTTCTTAATCCGAGTAAAACTAAGTTAATCCTGTCATTAACCTCACCCAATTCCCTAATCCTGTGATTAATGTCCAGCTTAATCAATTAACCCAGTGGTTAAATCCTAAACTAATCCCATACCGCCAAAGATTAAAGCTATGGCAGCCCCCAAAGCCTTTGCTTTATCCCCCGTGAAACTCCATCACTCGATTGCCATTCGATCGTCCCTCGCTCATTCGACGGCTCACAGCCATATCAGCCAGGCTTGATCATCGATCTTTACCTGTATGAGGTTTTCTCCAATCCCCCTACTGCTACGTGTCAAACACTGCAGCACATCGGTTGACCCTTCCTAAAAACTGCCCTCGCCACAAAAATGGTGCGATGGCCAAGGAAAATCACTTTCCCACTTAATAAAAAAAACTACCAACTGTTCACTCATAAATGAACTCACCAAAAAATGTTTTTTTTTCTATAAGAGGTCCCAAATCCCTCTTTTCGCCCTTTTCACTCATTTTTTCTCTATAAATTTTGAAAACTTTTGCGACTCCTGCCAATGCCGAATTGACCAACAAACCTCCAAATGCTCCAGAAGATGCCGTAGACAACCCAACTAGCCTCTCAGTCCGCGCCAGAACTGTACAAACCTTTGCAACTACCGTGAACCATCAACTTAAAGCCAATTCACCCAATTCCAAGTATTTCACCATAAAATACCACTCCCTATTCACATTTGGAAACATTTGGCCTGTTAAGTATTTTCATTAAGTTAAATTAATTGAAAATTAACTTAAATTTAAAACACTTGTGACCAAAACCCTTTGAACGTTCCCAATTTCCATCCAAAACCTCTAGCGCCTAATTCAAATCCATAAGAATTGAATAATGGTTGCCACCCCTATCTCCATGGACACCAGATCTGTGACAACCCCACATTTAGACCTAGACCACCTTACCCTGGCTAATAGGGATTTTCAAATAAAAGATACTAGTGCATCAGAGCTCCTGCTCAAGATTCATTGCTTCAGCAGAGACAACTACCTAAACCATTCAAATGACATTGGGCTTTGGGAGTCCAATTTACCCAAATATCAGTTTCCCCAAGTACATGTTTTCCCATAAATTGTCCACATGTGCCATGTATGCTACGTCCCTAGCCATAGAACTATCGTGTCTCATGACCAAAAGGTTTTGTTTACTATCACAACTGAATCCATAAATGAAATGTTACATTTTCAACCAAGACCCAATCTAACCCCACCCTCAATTGGGGATACGATAGACCAGTACACCAATTTAAATCCATCTAGATTGGCCCAGTTACTTCAAACTTTCATTATAGAAGAAAAACACCTTCCTAAAGATCCCCCTCCATATATGTCAGCTATTTTTTCTACGAGGGGCAAGCATATTATGACCATGATGTCATGTATTTTGGGCTACACTACCAGTGAATACATTGATGAGCTTATACTTGCCTTCATGTACATTTATACCTCAGGACAACCTCTTTCTGTGTTGTATAATTATGATGGGTTTATAGCTGATAGGATTCATGAGAAATTTACTAGAATGAGCAACAAAAGAGTGTTTAAATACTCATTTTTCCTCTATCATATGTTCTTGTACTAGCAACCCGATAGATTTCCTTTCACTCTCTGGAAGCTTGATACCAAAGGCCAGCCCAGGTCTATCATTTTTTGGACCCCATTATTCCACAAATTTGGTTCATCATACACTTACTTAGATTTTATAGATTATTTTGTACATGTAGTCATGTCTATGCTTATAGGAAATCCTCCACGTAGGATAGGTCTAGAGATAAAAAGGGTCCTCCAGCTATCCAAACAAACCAAAGTGGGAGATTGGTACCTGTACCAAAACCACACAGAGATAAGGATATATGGATGCCATCTTGCACCATATAAACTACCCAAATACCTCCCCATGAGGTTATTTTCTTTCGAGTACTATAGGCAAATAATGAACTCAGATGAAGCAAATTTTGTTTAAGCCAAGAAGAAAACCCATTTTAGAGTCAAAACTAAATTGGGCCCTTTCATCTGTAATTCAAGAGAAGTAGGGGAGGAAGCAGATCACATATTGCAAGAAATGAAATTCTAAAAGAGTTACATATGGAGATATGGCCCTCAAGGATTCTTAACCAGGCTTAGGCAAAATGTCAAATTGGGGCCTTACATTAATCACCCCATACCTATGATAGAAGCATATCCCAATAGATTTGAGTGGTTGGAGAAAAATCTTATAGATAGAGATAGTACAAAGGTAGACATTCAGAATACCTTGACTGATTTAGAGAGGTAACTTGATGAGAGCTCATTTCTACAGGTACTAGAACAACAAGAAGCCATCATGAGCACCCCTTTTATTATGCAGACTCCCCAAAATGAAGAAATAAATCCCAGGAGAAATAGAGAGGGAGCTTCTACTTCAGGCATGGATACATCTAATGTTCAGTGTGAAACCAATCACAACAAAAGGCAAAGGCTTAATCTCATTTCTGAACAAGAAGATAGAGAAGGATTAGCACAAGTGACCAACACAGAGGGAGATAGAAGCAAACCCACAACTCCACATGTAGACATACAGGAACCGTCCACATCATAGACTCAGATGTTGGAAAGGCAGCTAAGTGTGGAAGTGTCTTCATTCAGTAGACCTGCTGACAAGGACGAAGACATAAAAGACAGATACAAAGACATTAAAATGAGGAATGAGAAGCTCAAAGCTTAGACATATGCTCATTATCTAGAACTAACTCCCACAAATCAAACAAGGCTAATGTCAGCTTTTGACATGAAGGAGGGAAAGACTCAAATGCCCTTTCTCAAACCTACAACACAGTATCCCAAGACATCATCAAACTTCAAGAGGGTTGACTTTGAAGTATTGAAAAGGGATATTCATCCCATAGACCAAATAGAACTGCATAAGCAGATGGGAGAGATGATATACTCCACCCTGACAGGTAAAGCCATAACTACCCATAACTTACAAAACTCATTGAATAATATCTTGGCACAATTTCAGTTGGAGAAACTTCCTCATAGCCCAAGGATACTAGGATCAAGTCTTTAGAAGACTTAGTGATTGAATTAGGACATGATCCCAAAGATATTAAAGCTACGAAGCAGCTCATAAAGAAGAAAAAATGTGATATTGTTGCACTTAAGAAGCAATTAAAAATACCCTAGCTACAACATCCTCAAACACTTGAAGTCTTAGAGAGCCAAACCAGGCATGAAGAGTTGATGGACTTGGTCCTAAAACTTAATGATCAGTTAAGGGAGACAAAAAAAATAATTGGACACTTTAATTCAATTGAAGCAAAGTGATATTGCCACTACATTGACAAATGTCATCCCTATAGTATCTACAACAATCCCCTCCACACTAACAGCTTCACTAGCACCTACAGCTCCACCTGCCATATCATTGCCAGTCACAACAGAATCTACAACAATAGGTGCATCAGGAGAAAAAGCAGCAAAGTTAGTTAGATCCATGGAGGAAATGTCTATCCAAGCTACATAAATGAACAAACTGAAAGAAAAGGTGGCAAGTTTAGAAACTGACTACAAACTTGCCCAAATTATGCAAAAGGGAGAGGCACAAAAGACCAATAGAATGAGTGAAAGATTCAAAGTTATGGAGAAAGACTCAACGTTGGAGAAACCCCTTGGGCAAGCCAAGGAACTATTGTGGGCCAATGTCAATCACTCTGTCAATGATATTTGGTCACCTATTCAAGTTATTTTTGAACAGACAGAATTGATAAAGATAGCTACAGAAACTATCCAAAAAGTCAAGGAGGAATTGGGAGAAATGCCTAAGGATGCCAATAGACTCATCCACTTGCTTAACATCAAAAACATGTATGAGCTTCATGAGCTAGATATAGAAGAAAAAACTGAAACCATTTTAGAAACAAGGAAGGTCCTTTCCAAAAGAAACCCAATGTTGAATTTTCTTACATTATTTTTGGGTGGACAACGCTTTGACTTGACTCATTAAGATTCGCGCTCCATGCACTTCGCAGAGCCTTTATCATACTTTTACCCAAAATTGTGGGCTTTGAGCCCCGAAACTATTACGCGGGACCTCTGCTACCCAATAGGCCCCCAACACAGTCATCGTGACTCGTCATGAGTGACTCGGCTAGTGCGGAAATCTTCACACGGAGGTCATTCAGTTACTTCTGCACTTCACTCACACTTGCAACAAAATTTTCCGCCGTCTTCTGGACTCATTCTACATGAGTCATTGATGCCTCGGTATTAGTTTCCATCGCTTGTCTAGGTTCATATACTACCTGCATGTGTGCTAGCCTTCCCTCGATGTTGGTGGAAATCGCGAATGCCTCATCAAGCCACAGCTAGATGTGTTCTTTAAGCCTTGCTTCCTTCTACCAGGCAGTGTCAACTTGTGCCTTGAGAACCTGGGCCTCCCTCATTTTTCCCAATCACTACATGATGGCGACCATTTACGTATTTCCCCAAACTTTGTCATAAGCCTACTGTAACTCCTGTGCTTCTGCCTCTACCTGCTGTAGTGTTGGGTCTTCCTGGAGGGATGTGAGCATCAGGAGGGACTGATCCAATAATTCTGAGCAATCTTGGACAACATTCTTTATCACTTCCTGGCCTGCTTGAATTTTCCCGTGGCATTGCTCTCGAACTTCCAGGGGTGTGGGTGGTTGTGCCTTCAGTCTTAGCTACACAATTTGTAAATTTAATTCCCATTGGGCTTTCGAGGCATCCTCTTAGACTGTACAGAATCCTACAGCCATGTGGTGAATCTTGTCAACTATAGGAAGTTTTGCTGGGACAGCCAACTCTGGTACCTTGCTGCAGGCCTCTGCCACAACCTGTTCCACTTCCTGGTTGTGTGCGATCAAGTCATCACACTGTAGACTAACCTGCTCCAGATTTTCTTTGTGCTCCATTAAGATTTGGAGGGCACGACCTTGCCTGGCACGAAGCTTACCACTTACCCCATCCTACAGTTGGTATAGGGTCTCTCTAGGAAGGATGACCAAATTCAATCCCCAACTTCTCATGCTACCTTCAACTTTTGCTAAGACAGTGCCTGCTGGAAATACTAAAGTGTTGATTGTGTGGGTGCGCACCATCTGCTCTGTTGCGGTTGTGTCATCTGCTAGGTTTGGTATCATCCCTCCCGGGGGTCGCACCTATAAGGCCTGCAGTTGCTCTCTAAGCTTCATGAGCACAGTTGTCTACTCTATCATAAGCTCCTCTAAGGCACCTGAAGTGACATTGCGCGCCGTTTTTCTACTATTAAGAAATTCTTTTTCCAAAGTCTTTGCTATCTTTGACTTTTTGCGTGTATGTGCTAATTCCTTGTTGTGCAACCTCTTGCCTTGAGTTGATTCTATGGGAAAGTTCGTGTTTTCCCTATTCACATCCTATTCTGATGACATTCCTTGACCTTCTGTCATCTCCTCAGGTATTACTTCCTTGGTCACCTCCTGCTGTGAAGCTGCCTGTTGTCCCTGATGCGTCCGTTCCGCCAGTTCAGTGAGTCATAGATAGATTTCCTTCTTTTGCTACTGTGCTACCATCCTTTCTAATAGAACCACGCCTGGGGTGCTCTACTCCGGGGGCCATGCTGCCAGTACCTCGTAGGTTGCATCGTCTGTTGCAATGAACGAAAGCTTTACCCATGTTCATTTAGGTTCCTTCCGCACCCGAATATATGGGTTATGTATGTCCGCTTTGAACTCGGCTGTGCTTTGAAAATTGTTGTATATTGTCAGAGACAACCACGATCTATGAGTGATCCACGTCCAGATACTCGCCTCCATGAATATCCAAAATACCTTGATGTCACAAACCCTCGTGGCATCCTTTGTAGCCCAGAGCGAGTTATACCGCACTACTTCAGGTAGGTTCTTTTCGATACTGGGAAACTGGCTACCTTGCGGGAGTTCTCCTGCAACTAGAAGGATTGATAGTAGCAGCCATGCATAATGGAAAGTCTTACCTTTCTCCTGTGCTTCCTTACAATTAGCCAAAAATTCGTCACCTAGAAATTGTGCCCAGTTGAACTGAACCCCTTCTGCACATTGTTCCGCAAGTGCAATGACAAGTGCTAGCACCTCGTCTATGTGGCATTTCCTCATGAGTTTACTATCCAGTAGGTGGGTGGCAACTTGCACCCCTTGGTCTTTGATGCTCGCTATGGCATACCCGCACTTCCGCTTCTCCAACTTATATTTAGCCTTGATTGCTTCAACGAGACCCACATCGCTACTGGTGTTGGCTGTGTCTATAGGGTCATTCCCTTTAATTAGCAGATGGGTAAGTCGGTGTACTAAATTGGCCATGATGGGAATTGGTTCCTCCAACCAGAGATACCCATCATGTACGAGACATAGTAGCCGTCGAATAACAAAAATGGTGATGGCCACACAATGATAGTTGGGTATCCACCTTAGTTTGAGTAATCCTGTATTTTCCACACCCCTTAGCCATGTCTGCCCCAATAGTTTATCCTCGGCCAACTGAAGGAACTTCTCGCTATCCACTAGATCCCAATATTTGAACTTGATGCTTGGTATCTAGCCCAGCGGCAGACCATCAAACCTTATCTCTTCTGGGAGAAGTGGGGTCTGGAGCGTACTTTTTGCGGCATCCAGGTCCTTTGGTATCTTAGCTGTCACATGCCATGGAGGGAGATATGGGTGTAGTGATGGTATTTGGATAGCATCCTCTACTTCCTGATCTTGTGCTTCGATCTAAGCGATCAGGTCTTGCAAATATTCCTCATCCTCGTCAATTTCCGTGGTGATTACTTTGCCCTTTTCTATCACTAACAATTTACTAAATCTCAGTGATACCCGACTGGCCCCATAGTCTGCTTGTCTTTTCAGGGTTGTGGTGTGCGAGGGGACTTTGAAACCTCTAGGGCAGCAGCTGCTTCTTCTAGGTGTTCCTGGGCCAGATGCAACTCTTCCGCAAACCTTGCTCGTGTTCTAGCCATGGTATTCATCGTAGGCCTGATAGCTGGGTGGTTATTGTTCTAGACCGGCTCAAATTTCAAATATCCCAGTGTTGGCCAAGGGTTTCTGTAGGACTGCTTGAGTTTGAATGTAATCCTTCACTCCACTCTCAACTCATTAATGTCTTCATGGCGGCCAATCTTTCCGTATCTATCTCGAAACTTCTGTCTTAATGGCCCGCCACCCGCTCCTCTTTGCCGTAATCCAAACTTCTTGTCATGAATAGTGATAGTAATGGTCACCTCCCAACCTTCCCACGCTGCAGCGCAGCCCTTTTGGCGTGGCCACGATCTTGCTAATTGACTGGCCCTGCATGGACCCTTCTTTTTGTGCAGGCCTCCCACAACCTTGTTTATAGTCCCTTGCGTTCTTTCAACTGCTTGGGGCGCTGGGACTGTGCTTTCCACAGCTAGTCAACTGGTCGCACCCCAAGTGCAAGATTTCCACTTCACCACAAGCTCGAGCTACGAGCACCTTTTGACTACCTTCGTATCAGTTATCCCCTTGTTTACTATTGTATATGCTACCCTCCTCTGTTGGTGTGGTTGCAGCCATGCTAGCAAGGTTGCGGCACATACTAATATCATGGTAGCCGTGGCTAGGCCTAGTTTCATTATTTTCAGTGTTGTGTGGCCCACCTGTGCGATGCCAGTTTTCATTTTGTTGATTCCTTCTTCCAACTGCATGCTTTTCCTTCTCAGTTGTGCCCCTTTTTCATCGATTTCGTGAAGCTTGTTGCTATCCTGCTCATTCTTAAGCCCCTCTTGTCTTACCAATGATACAATCACCTTTGCCCCCCTCCTTTTGAGGATGGTCTCATAGGCCCATCGTACCCTTGTTATCCATAGATTACCAGTGGGTCAGACACTGTTTATTCTCCCCCCTATTTTTTTGTTGACTTGGTCACAAACAACTGGCAGAATGCATCACTGTGGTGAATTCAGATTTTTGATTCTTAGTTGGTTAGGTGGTTGCACCACATACATCTGCATCCTATGCTACCGATGGACGCTCACCCACCTTGTTTGCCAACTTGTATGCACGCCAGCCTGCACCTCTTTCTCCTCATCTTTTGGCATGTATTCCACCCTTGTGCAGTTGTGGTGCCCAATGCCCCTATTTTCCAACCATGCTGCTTCTGTTCAATATTGCCATTTTGCATTGTTCGGCCTTTTCTTCTGCTGTCATTGCTCCCCCATCTATTGGCAGCTCCCTTGCTTCTAGCATTACA
This sequence comes from Pinus taeda, assembly GCA_000404065.3. Lineage (NCBI taxonomy): Eukaryota > Viridiplantae > Streptophyta > Pinopsida > Pinales > Pinaceae > Pinus > Pinus taeda. The sequence goes on from APFE030303604.1 coordinate 63,944, forward strand.
TAGTGTAGCAATCTAACCATCATATTACAATTTAGTGTTGTGACCTCATGTAATTGGTTCTGCCATCGCTCAATCTCCTCATCTGAGTCCGATGTGTAAGAACTGTCCTGTTCCCATGATATTCTCCCGTTCGCTGTCGGATTCACCCGATCCTGATCTCGTGCTATGATATGGTAAATACAGTCTAGTTCATCATCACTGTCCTCATCACGAGCAGGCTCAGTATAACACATTCTTTCTGCTGGGTCCAGCGGAATCACAACGCGAAGAGACTTTTTCTCGAATATCATTTTTTGTTGCTTTAGGTTGATGACTCCATTCATATCCATGGCCCAGTCTATCCTTAACAATGTAGGATACGGGTTACTATCATTCACAATTTCTATTAATTCATAATATGTTTGTGTGGTCACACCTTCAATGTCTACTATGACTCCTTGTAGTCTCCGCATAGGCAAGATCTCCTATTGGTTCGCCATCCATAATTGGATAGGAGACCATTGTAGCGCGAGCCTACCCATACACTCCCAGGTATGTTTAGGTAGCACATTCCCATCTGATCCCAAATACAGAATGACTTGATCCATCTCATAGTCACCAATTTGGGCAGTCAACCGTATTTCCCACCCAATGTGCAAAGCATTCTTGCCTAGTTTTCAGACCATGCGTGGTTCACCCGACCCTGCACACCTAGTTATCAACTCCTGCAACCCCTTAACTGCTTTATTGTCCCATAGCAGCTTCATGCATGTATCTAGAAAGGTGGTTAACATGGAAGGATCCATTTCGAGCTCAGCTTGATCCTTGCTGCCTGAAGTACAAGCCTCCGCGAAGGTCTTCTTAGGCTCCATAAATATTTCCTTCGCGGGTTCTAAATCAAACTCCAGTTGCTTTATAGGGGCCTTGCGAAACCATGTATCCTCCTCGAGTTGCATAACCCGTTTTTCACATAACAACATTTTAGTCCAAGTATTCAACGATTTGATGTAATTACCTTGTGTTCCTTAGAGAAAGTGCCTTTCTGCATCACTGTAACTCACAGTTGTGTTTATCATGAACTTAGTGATAAACCCTCCGATTATTCGATCCAACCAGTGCTCCACTACCCATGCAAATTTATCTTTAGATGCTTCCAGCCTACGCACCAACTCTCGAGTCCATACAATGGGCTGATCCAGTTTTCACCTCCCCTGATTATCAGCTAGCCTTGTGATCCACTCGTATAGTTCTATTGAGAAGGACGCGAACAAGATCTCGTGGATTTCTGTGTATATGTAGCAATCTAGCCACCTTTCCTTAGATATCCGTGCATTTCTGTTTTCATGTACTACGAACTCATGAAGCTTCTGATCCAACCAATCTTCAAGCTCTTTCTTCGTAAGGTTTCAGCGTTCTGACATCAGACATCCCTTAGGCAGATCCCGATACCGGCAATGGAAACATTTGTTGGCTTGTTGGGCCCTGACCTAGGTTTGGAAGTGTTATTAGATAAACAAATCCTGCACTACCGGCCCTTTTGGTAATAGTCCACAGAGTGCGGACTAAAGTTTCACCTGAGGTAGTAGGGGTGGGTGCTAGAACCAGGTTTCCACACCCTTTGGATGTCTTGATGTGGTCCGGAGGGGTCACAAACCATTTAGCGGTCTTGTATTGCTGTCAAGATCCCACGTAAATCCGCACAGATGCACTTTCTTACTGATGAAATTATTACATATTTGATCTTCTCCTTACAGTCTTTAAGAAAACATTTAACAATAAAACTGAGTGCGCGCAATCATAATTCTTAAAGATAGTGCAAAAATTTAGAACATAAGCAACAGATAGATTCATGATAAAGCACACAATGATTCAGAAATTCCTATCTTTATTTATCTTCTATCAATACACCTAGATCCACCCTGCGGCCTCAGCTGCAAGGATCCGTGCACACAACTGTGGACTCTACCAGGCCTGTGTGCACACAGCTGCAGAGCCTCTATCTATCTACCAACAGCCTTGACTTGGACTTACAGACGTAGAGCAACTAGTGCCTTCATAAACCCATAATATTCAAGATCCAAAAGAAAAATTTACTTCTAGCCATAGAGCCTTGCTCTATTTATACATTTCCATGGTCCGCGGACCATGGGAAGGCCGACTCACTTTCTATTTTCTTAAATTATTTTCGGGTGGAAAACCCTTTGACTTAAATCATTAAGATTGATGCCCCACGCACTTCCCAGAGCCTTTATCATAGTTTTACCCAAAATTGTGGGCTTTGAGCCCCGAAACCATTACACGGGGCCTCCGCTACCCAATAAGCCCCCAACACAATCATCGTGACTCATCCCGAGTAACTCAGCTGGTGCAGCAATCTTTGCATAGAGGTCATTCGGTAACTTCTGCGCTTCGCTCACACTTGCAACAAAATTTTCCGCCATCTGCTAGACCCGTTCTATGCGAACCATCAATGCCTCAGTATCAATTTCCATCGCTTGCCTAGGTTCATATATTGCTTGCATGTATGCTAAATTTCCCTCAATGTTGGTGGAAACCGTGAATGCCTCATCAAGCCACAGTTAGATGCGTTGTTTAAGCCCTGCTTCCTTTTGTCGGGCAGTGTCAACTTGTGCCTTGAGAACCTGGGCCTCCCTCATTTCGTCCAATCACTGCATGATGGCAACTGTTTGTGCAGTTCCCTAGACATTGTCATAAGCCTGCTGTAACCCCCACACTTCTACCTATTATTGTTGTAGTGTTGGGTCTTTCTGGAGGGATGTGAGCTTCAGGAGGGACTAATCCAACAATTATGAGAAATCTTGGACAACACACTTTATCACATCCAGTCCTGCTTGAATTTTCTTGTGGAATTTCTCTCAAACTTCTGGGGGTGTGAGTGGCTGCACCTTTAGTATTAGCTCCATAATTTGTAAATTTAATTCCCACTGGGCTTTTGAGGCCTCCTCTTGGACTGTACAGAATCCTATGGCCATGTGGTGAATCTTGTCAGCTATAGGAAGTGCCGCTGGGACAACCAACTCTGGTACCTTCCCGCAAGCCTCTGCCATGGGCTGTTCCATTTCTTGGTTGTGTGTGATCAATTCATTGCACTGTAGACTGACCTGCTCCATATTTGCCTTATGCTCCATTAAGATTTGGATGGCGTGGCCTTCCCTGGCATGAATCCCAGTGGTTACCCCATCCTGCAGTTGGTATAGGGTTTCTCTAGGAAGGGTGGCCAAATTCAACCCCCAACTTCTCATACTACCTTCGGCTTCTGCTAAGACAGTGCTTGCTGGCAATACTAAAGTGTTCATTGTGTGGGTGTGCACCATCTGCTCGGCCACGAATGTGTCATCTGCTAGGTTTGGTATCATCCCTCCTGGGGGTCGCACCCCCGCACACTTCGCGAAGCCTTTATCATACTTTTACCCTAAATTGTGGGCTTTGAGCCCTGAAACTATTATGCGGGGGCCTCCACTACCCAACACCAACCTATCATTACCCATACATCGCCTACTAGTCCTAGTTCTTCATCCACTACTGCATCTTCTTCGAGCACCTCAACCCCACATCTTGGTCCCTCCCAGCTTACAACCATGGCAAATAGACATGCTCCTCTTGTCTTACCTGCTCAACTTGGTGCTATGCCAATAGACTACCAGAGTAAAATTGTTCAATTTGATGGCACAGGACATTACACTGCACAACAGAATGTTAACAAGATAACAAATTATATTGAATTGCATGAGATTGACATAGATAATGTTCAAAAGAGACTCTTTGCCCAAAATTTAGTTGGCGATGTTAGGAAATGGTTTAGGGCATTGCCTGCTAATAGTATTGATAATTTAGATGCATTACACTAGCATATTTTGAACAGATGGGAAAAGAAAAAGAATCCCCTACAAATCCTTTCAGAATATGATAGTATTAGAAGAGGACCTAATGAAACTATTCAAGATTACCGCACTAGATTCAATAATATGTATAATTCCATCCCAGTTAATCTTAGACCCCCTCCTGATTTAGCTTTAATAATGTTCCCTGATGGATTTGACACGGATATGGCATACCAACATAGGGAAAGAAACTCCACAACATTAGAAGATATGAAAAGTGTAGCTGTTAGTATAGAGGCTAATTTGTTAGCTAAGAGGGCTAGAGTTAGGAATGAAAGAAGAGGAACTGCTAAAGATGATCCTTCACCCTCTGACATTAAAATAGATAGTTTAGCCAAAGGTATGGAAAAACTAATGGATAGAATAGAGAATATGGAGAGGAAGCCTCAATGGGATAAACAACAAGTGCCTCCAGTTAGAAACCCATATTTTAGGAAAAACCAAAACAAAAACATTGGGAAAAATGGGCCAGATTAGAACATTAGGCCTCCTTCTCAAGAAAATTATGCAGAAACATCCCAGCCTAAAGATCTAGAACAAGCTACACATATTAACTTAATGGGAATAAGTGATGAGGACACGGTTTTTCTAACCCAAGATAAATAGGAACTATATATGTTGCAGCAATTACAGATACAGTCTGGGGAATAATTTGATTACAAACAAGGGTATGATTCTGCCATCTTTGAAGTACATAAACAACACAATCTAAGAAGCCAAAAGAATGTTTATATCCCTAACCAAACCAAGAAAGCAACACAAAATCAACCCAAGAAAATAAAAGAAGCCCCTGTTTCAAAGATCCTCCAAATTATCGCTAGGCAGAACCCAATTCCTTTTGGTCCGACAATTGTAGATATAACCTCTGACCAACCCTCTACTGATCAACCATCCACTTTGATTCCACCTAAGGAACCAATGGACAAAACTAAAAACATTGGTTTGAAAATTTGCATAAGGAAGTCCCCAATAAAGGAAAAGAAGACAAGTCCACTCAAATCCATGCTTCAAAAGTTCAAAACCCACAAATAGAAAAGGTCTCTTTGCCATTCAATCTGGGAGTAGAGATAGCAAAGCTAAAGGTTTCAGTTCCTTTAAAAAAGCTAATCAAGAATGAAACTTATAAATCACAGATAAACTAGACCTTAAACATTACTGAAAATGAGGATTCAGTCAATTTGTTTGATGACAACCCAGAACTCATATTTGGTCCAGATATTAATGGAAAACCATTAGAAGGAGGAATTCCACCTTTTTACACCAGCCTTAGTATCCATGATAAAATTCTGCACAATGCAATGTTATATTCTAGGGCTTCTCACAATTTAATGCCCAAATTAGTAATGGAGAAATTAAACCTAGACATTACAAGGCCTTACAAAGACTTATTCTCTTTTGACTCCAGTCAAGTACATTATCTAAGAGTGATTAAAGATGTATGTGTTACCTTAGTCCAATATCCTGCTAAAAGCATCCTTATGGATATTGTAGTTGCTGTCAACTCACCAAAGTATGGCATGTTGTTATCCAGATCATGGGGAGCCAAACTTTAGGGATCCTTACAACTAGATATGTCATATGCAAAAATCTATGTTTTTGGACAATCTAAGAAACTATACCGAGAAACATCAATGAAATATATGGTAAGTAGCCAGGAACAGTCTCAAAACTTTCCCATCTACTCCATATACTCAGATATAGATTCTTTTATCATGTATAATGCTGATCAAACACAAGAAGACATTTCAAACAATATTAATACAGAACCGAAAGAAATTGCAATTTCTACACAAAAAGAAACTAACCAAACTATAGAACCGTTCAGTAAACAAGATGTTCAAATTGTTGTAACTGAGGAAAAGTTTGTTGCACCATAGAGTGAAAATTATGAACAGGAGATATTATGGCATCTTGAATTTGATGGGTCAGTCAATAAGTTAAGAGTAGGAGCAGGAGTATGGATATATAATTTGGAAAATAATCATTCAGAAGGCCATGCATATAGATTGAATTTTAAATGTACCAATAATATGGTCTAGTATGAAGCATTAATTTTAGGTCTTAAGTTAGTTAGGAATTTAGGAGCTAAAAGAGTTTCTGTCATGGGAGACTCTAAACTAATTGTAAAACAGATTGATGTTGTGTATATGACTAAAGACCCTAGATTAAGTTGTTATAGAGATACTATTGTATAAATACTTAACACTTTCCTAGAAACAAAGCTTTTAGTAATTCCTAGAAAACATAATATGCAAGCCCATAGTTTAGCAATGTTTGCCAGCACCTGCAAATTACCCTTTCAGCCCAACCATCAGTACGCTGTTGAAGTTAGGTACAGACTTGAATTCCAAATAATTTGAAGAACTGACAAATATTTTCTGATGACAAATAGATAAATAACTTTTTAATTTCAGAAGAAGAATTTGTAAATAACAATATAGATAATGATACATCCATAGTTCCTGACACTAAGGATGAAATAAAATAAATGAGATAGAAGGTGAAGAAATAGATAGATTTAACGCTACTAAATTTACCAGATCAGATGTAGATAACTTAGAGCAAGTGGAGATTGATGAAATAATCAGTGAAGAAACTGAAGTAATTAATCTCAAAGATAATTTTTTACCAAAGGGATTAACCCCTATGGAAGATTTATTTGATTCAAATGATGTTCCTAGGAAACATAAAATGGAACCTTTGAAGTTTGATATAGAGGAATGTAATATAGGCACTGATGAAAATCATAAATTGATCAAACTTTCGAAATCATTTCCTCCAACTGAAAAATTGAAATACATTGAGTTGTTGAAAGAGTTTTAGGATTTCTTTACTTGGAGTTATGAGGACCTCAAATCCTATGACACCAACATCATCCAACACACAATTCCTATTAAAGAAAATCAAAATACTTTCAGACAAAAACTTAGAAGGATTAATCTTGTCTTATTACCTTCAACTGGAAAAGAAATTCAGAGAATTTATGATGCCAAAATAATTGCACAAATAAGATTTTCTAATTGGGTCTCAAACTTGGTACCAACTAGAAAGAAAACTAGTGAGATCAGACTCTGTGTTGATCTTAGGAACCTCAACAAACTGTCACTAAAAGATAATTAACCTCTCCACAGAATGAACCACATTTTACAGAGGGTAGTTTGATCAACTAGAATCTCATTGTTGGATGTGTTCTCTAGTTATAATCAAATCTTGGTTCATCCTGATGACCAACCCAAAACTGCCTTTACTACTCCTTGGGGCACATTTTTGTATGTGAAAATGCCTTTTGGGCTAATCAATGCAGGAGCCACTTTCCAGAGGGTTATGGATATAGCCTTTCCAAAAGAAATTCATGATTTCCTCATCGGTAGATGATCTTACTATATTTTTGACATCTGAAAATCAACATTTGGATCATCTAAGACAAGTTTTTATTAAATGCGAGAAATTTGGAATCTCCTTGAACCCCAAAAAGTCTTTGTTTGGGTTAGAAGAAGGAAATTTGTTAGGTCACATAATTTCAAAGGATGGTATAAGAATAGACCCTGCGAGAATATAGGCCATCTTGCAAATACAACACCTGAGGAACAGTAGAGAATTAGAAGCTTTTTTAGGAAAAGTTAATTTTCGTAGAATATTTATATCTAATCTAGCAAAATTAATTAGATCACTAAACAATATGCTAAAAAATGATTCGACCTTAAAATGGTTTGTTGAGGCTAAAAAATCCTTTGAAGATATTAAACTGGCCTTAACTAAAACAGTTGTATTAATCAATCCTAAATTTGACAGAGATTTCATCTTGTTTTCCTTTGCTTTTGAGCACACAAGTGTTGCAGTTCTATTGCAGAAAAATGACCCGGCCTATGAACAACCCATTGCTTTCTTTAGCAAATCCCTGAGAGTTGCCCCCTTGAAATACAATATAATGGAAAAACAAGCATTGGCTTTAGTCAAAGCCATTAAGGACTCTAGGGTATACATCTTATATTCTCATATAGTAGCCTATGTTCCAAATTCAGTAGTCAAAGACATCCTAACTTAGGATGGTCCAGACGGAAAAAGGGGAAAGTGTATTGCTACTATTTTAGATTATGATATAAAAATCAAACCTACTAAGTTAATCAAGGGCCAAGGTTTAGCCAAGCTCATGGTTGAATCGAACTGTCAGGCCTTGGATATAAACTTTATTGCAACAATAGATAATGAAGAGGATATGGAAACTCTACTAATTAGCCAGGCCTTTAGTGAATCATCATGGTATGTTGATATCATTTATGTTTTACAAAACTTACAAGCTCCTCCTAAATTATCTAGGACTAAAACCAGGTTTTTAAAGATGAAATCCTTGAAATTTTTATATTAGACAATGCTCTATTTTGGAGAGATCATGAAGGAATTCTTCTTAATTGCTTATTAAAAGATGAATCTGACAAGGTTTTGCAAGAATTCCATGTAGGTGACTGTTGAGGACACCTTTACTGGAATACCACTACCGATAAAATCCTTAGAGCTAGTTTCTATTGGCCTACCTTGTTCTCTTAGGTAAAACAATATGTGACCTCTATCACAAATGTCAAATTTTTGAGGGGAAGAAAAAGCTTTTACGCTTAACCCTCAAGCCAATCTCTACTGAAGTACCTTTTCAACAATGGGGTTTAGACTTCAATGGTGAAATTCACCCACCCTCCTCTACCTAGCATAAATGGATCCTCACAGCCACAAACTACTTCACAAAATGGATAGAGGCCATACCTTCAAGGCAAGCCATAGGTACTGTTATCATAACCTTCCTTGAAACCAATATTCTGTCAATATTTGGATGTCCAACTAAGCTCATTACTAATAATGCAATAGCCTTTAAATCCAAAAGAATGATACATTTCTGCAACAAGTATCATATCACCCTGGGTCATTCTACAGCCTATTACCCTCAAGGTAATGGATTGGCTAAATCCTCAAACAAGAGCCTGGTAAACATCATCAAGAAGTTACTGGAGGATGATAAGAAAACTTGGAATAAAAATCTAGTCAATGCCTTATGGGTAGACAAATTGACTACTAAGAAATCAATTGGTACTTCTCCTTATCAATTAGTCTATGCGATGGAATTTGTTTTTCCATCTTCCTTGGGAATGCCAATAATGAACATACTTCAAGAATTGCAGGTTGAACCAAATAGTATTGAAGGAAGAAACAACCAAACTATTCATCTACAACAAACTGGAGAAGAGGTCTATATCAGGTCTCAAGTTGTGCAGGAAAGGATTAAAAATACTTTTGATAAGAGAACCAAGGCTGAAGATTTCTACCTGGGTGACAAAGTACTCAAGTAGGATTCAAGGACGGAAAACAAAAGTAAACATTGGAAATTTGATTTCCTATGGAAAGGTGCCTATGTCATTTATGCTTATAGAGGAAATAATGCTTTCTTTTTAAGAGAAATTAATGGTAAAGAAGAAAAAGGTGTGCTAGTGAATGGTCGAATGCTAAAATACTAATTTGAACCTAGCTACTAATTTTCATTTCCCATTTATACATATTTTAGTTTCAGAAGTCTACTTTGGATTGGATGGTGATTTTTGAAGTTAAATCTCGAAGAGAAGGCCCTAACCTTTGAAATATTTATTGTCATAAGTGTCAATAATGCAGATGCATAGTAGAGCACTTTCTAAGGTAACATCAACAATAATTCAAAGGCCATTGATCTTGAAAGTTCTTGAAATTTCACTAAGAAAATGTCATCCCCAAGTGGAGCCACTGTTAGGTTCCTACACCAATAGGAGTCATAATTTTGAATGACTAAGATTAAGCCTTGTAACATTGTACATTTGCTTTCTGCAAATGTTTTCCATATTAAAAATAAAAAAAATGTGAATAGGGTATGTCCTAAAAGAAAAATCGAAGGACAGAAAGAATGAAAAAAGCTAAAAAAATGAAGATATATGAACCCTAAAAAACAAAAAGAGACCATGAAAGTGTGCAAGTCAAAATTCCACTGCTCTTTTATTTTATGCATAATAATGATTGTGTGAAGCTTGTTGTACATGACACAATCCATGGTAATGAAATTGTTTAAACTTGGTTATTCCATGCTTTGAATTTTATGTTTATAGTTAGAGAATAAAATCTAGCCAAACAGTTTAATCTTGGCAGATCATTAGATAGGTAGAGAAAATAAAAGGAGCTCATTAGTTTAATCTGAGCCCTTGAATGATATAAGGTTCGAATTATATAGACTACTTTGTAAAAGAAAAGGATTGATAAGTGTTTGCTAGCTTAAAATGCGCCCAAATAAAATGAAGGGAGAATGGTAGGGTAAGTAAATGAGTAAGTAGAAGAAAGGTTGCAGAAATATCAATTGATTACACATGTTTTAAATGCATCTTTCAAATGTGAATAAGCAGTAAATAAAGCAAGGACAATGGTTTACAACTTGGTTTATTTAACACCCCCTCTGTCATTTCACCCCTCTACTTGCTAATTTCCCATAAATAAAGTTATAAGTACTTAAATCCTTTAAGTCAAAGAGGCTCAAAGCATTTCTCTGACTTTTGGAGGGACCGAACCCTAGGCTTAATGACTTATGGACACAAGTGCTAGAATCCCCTTCATGACAATTCATCTCCCTTCATTTCCCCTCATTTCCCAAATAAAACCCCTTTTCTAAGGTTATACTTCATTTAACTAGGAAAAATAAACCCCCCCCCTCTCCCCACACGTTAAAACATATTTCACCCAAAAACCCACAAAAGAATTTATCCTAATTATTGAGCATATGTGTGCAAACATTACATGTTACATTATGATTAAAGAATATTAACCACCCCGCTCATTCATTTCATATTAATTTCTAATTTTATTGTATAAATCCCCTATAATTACCTTTTCTCATATATTAATTAAACCCCTAAATTAAATATCCCAACCCTTAGGTTTAATAAAAACTATATAAATTACCCATATCCTTATACAATCTTACTTAGTTTGCTTAATCCCAATAAAATTAAGTTAATCCTATCATTAACCTCACCCGATTCCCTAATCCTGAGATTAATGTCCTGCCCAATCACTTAACCCAGTGGTTAAATCCTAAACTAATCCCATACCGCCAAAGATTAAAGCTATGCCCCCCCCCAAAGCCTTCGCTTTATCCCTTGTGCAACTCCATCACCCGATTCCCATTCAATATGCTCCCCCCATCCTATGGCTCACAACCATATCGGTCGGGCTCGATCATTGATCTTTAACTGTCTGATAAAGCAGTTTTCCCTGACCCCCCTATTGCTACGTGTCAAACACTGAGTGCATCAGGTGACCCCTCCCGAAAACCACCCTTGCCACAAAATCGGTGCGATGCCCAAGGAAAACCACTTCCCCACTTAACTGAAAAAACCACCAACTGTTCACTCATAAATGAACCCGCCAAAAAAAAAAAATTCTATAAAAGGCTGTGAAGCCCTCTTCTCGCCCTTTTCACTCATTTTTTCTCTATAAACTGTGAAAACCTTTGCGACTCCTCCTAATGCCAAATTGACCAACATACCTCCAAATTCGCTCTAGAAGACGCTGCGGACAACCCAAATGACCTCCCAATCCATGCCAGAATCGTACAAACCTCTGCAGCTGTTGTGAACCATCAAATTAAAGCCAATTTGCCCAATTCTAGGTATTTCACCATACATTACTTGATCCAGGTGGTTCTAGAGACACACACAAGATAGAGGGCTTATGAAAGCTTCAAAATCAATGTGATCATACTGATTTCAATTCAGGAAAAAATGAGAGATCTCGTCATCCAGGACATGGCGGTGCAAACAGTTCGTCAAACCAAGTCCGTATGCAAAAGTTAGAAGCAATCAAAGTTGAGTTGACTTTTTGCTGACTGGGCAGGCTTAAGGAGGCCACAATTTGGACAGAACCAGGCCAGTGGATTCTGGGCAAATTGGGTGGGATTCTAGGCAAATTTGTAGCCTCATTAAAAAGACTCCTACAACTTAAATTCAAATTTTAAAAAGAAATGTACATGTTTGCTTTCAACAAAATAAAAATAAAAAAAGGGGAGGTGGTGGGCCACCACCCCCACCACCACCTCAACCGCAACATTCATAAATATATGCCATTTGATGTGAGACTGGCAGGGATCAAACCAGCTCGACCCATGTGGGTTGGTCCCCACCAGGTGGCCCCATGAGGTGGCAACCAAACCAAATGCATGCCTCCAAAAATATTAATACATCCAACAAACATGTATTAAATGCACCCAATTTAATGTAAAACTAACGAACCAAATAGCAAGTCTGCAGGAGTATGAGGCGGCCCGCTCAATGTGGACCCAACCCTCATAAACCAAGGCCATGTAGTTTTGATTTAAAAACCATAATGTATAAAAAAAGGATGGGTGGGGTTTGACCACCCGACCCCTCCTCAACAAACTGCTTATTTTACCAACGTGCCAAAACCAATTTGTCGGTAGATCCGTCGCAGAATTGATATAAACCTTCATTTCACCAGTGTGCCCAGTAGTATGGAGGAACCAAGAGTGGGCATGAATTTCGAGACAGAGGAGGCAAAATATTCTTTGATGCCCAAAGATTCTCTAGGGAGGTAAAAAATTATTTTGTCATAACATAGTCAAGTTTAGAGTCGGTTTTCATGGTTTTCCATAGGGATCGCAATGGCAAGGTCAAATTCGCTCTTTGAGTTGCAAACTTCCAGTCCACCCTCAGAGAAAAATCTTTGAGGAATCTAGGCAGAATATAAAAGATTCCTTGAGCCCCAGATTCTCAATTTCTCATAATTCAAAAATTGGACAATCGATTTGCACTATTCGACGTAAAAAATCTGATGGTGCATTCAGATTTCTCATTCTCTCATTCTATTATTTAGCCACTTTTCTAAGTGGAATGCAGGTGTCATCATTAATGTGCAAGCAACCATTTCCATGCAATTGATGTCTTGAGATCGATGGCACGAACAACTTCAGTAGTTTGACATCTGCTTCTTCAGATGACCCCTCGTTGTCAGGTATATGCAGTGTTTTCATGTACTTCTTCTTTATGCATTATGTTGCGTAGGTCCTTGTTGATGCCTGATGTAGGATCTTGTTTATTACTTGTTTTTATGATTCCTTCTTGATGTGACATGGAATCATCTATGTGATGTACTTGTTGTCATGATTCATCATGTTATGTTTTGAGATATCTTTGTTGTGTGTTGATGGGATACTCATGTTTTCATCATGTATGTTTGCATTGAGATCCATTTTATGCCCTATTGGCAGGATGCTCATCATGCATGAGTTTGTGTCATACTGATAGGAGTTTTTGACTGAGAGTTCCTGTAGTGGAACATCTCTTGGAGCCACTCCTGCGTGAGTGCATTTTCCTTGTATGATAGTGACATCACCTCTCATGTACATCATCACTATTGACAACACTTAATGCAGTGTCCTACACCATCTTGACACCGGGGCCCAGAGACATAGTCCCTCGTGGATGAACTCCATTATCAACTACTTATGTTTCTATGTTGTTGATGATTGTTATGTTCCTCTTCTTTTCCGCATGAAAATTTATTCATTCATGTTCTTTTAAAAATGCAATTTATCACATCACAAAAGTAAAAGGTCTTGGAAGGGTCCTTCGTCACACCTGGACCTGGATCAAGTGGTATCAGAGTGGTCTTTTCATGTATGTGAATTGCAACATGAACAATGGAATGTGAAGCAACAGAGGATGAAAAAGCGATGTACAAGACCATGCTCAAAATTTCCAAAAGGGTGGAAATCATGTATGAAACTCTACAGAAAGAAACGGAGGAAATGGAGCGATTGCAGCTTCAGTTGCAAGCCACAGAAGAGGTCATGGAAGAACTAAAGAAAAACAAACATAATATTCAAACATAGAATGTTGAATTGAAGATGTGTCTACATGAGCTACGACAACTGCAAGTAAAGGACGAGGCCTTGAAAAAACTGCATTGTGACCCATGTGAGGTAAAAAGTAGTTCTCCATCTTCATGTATGTTTCCTAATGATGATTTCGCTGTTTTTGAAAATCATACCACAGGAATTGGCTCCTAACTGTTGAATAAAATTGGGTATGAAGGAAAGGGCTTGGGTGTTAATCGCCAAGGCATTGTCAATCCCATCAAAGTAGAGGAATTAGTGTGTCGAACAAGACTTGGGTATGTAAGAAAGGAAGTTGGGGAATGCGCCATGACAGTTAGTGAGCCACCAACAATAGATGATAAGCATACCCCATCAGTTCTTTCCAAATCGACAGAGGAGGTAAAAGATGTTGATTTCCTTTCAGTTTCATCTTCACATAGTATGCTTTCTGTTGGAGATTTGGAGATCCCAATTACAAGGACAAACATGAGGCTCCTTACAAGGATTAGGCATGAGGAGGAAAAAGAAATTGGTGTTAATAACCAAGGCATAACTCAACCCTTGGAGGTTGTGTAGAGACCTCAATTTGTAGGCATGGGATACACCAAAGGAGAATGTTCGAAGGTGTCAGATTCTTCCGAGACATCGTCAAAATCATCGAGGAAAGAGAATGATGAGAAAACATCCACATCATCCCATGGCAGTTTCCATTCCAGGGAAAGAGCTGAGGCAAGCTCTCATCGCCATAGTTACACCAGAAACGGCAAGGAAAGATATAACCACTTGCAACATTCGAATGTTCATTTTTATTATGATCATGTTGCTAAAGATGAACATAAAACATGGCATTGAAAAACATGTACCTTTTGTGGATTACATAACCATACATTTTCTGAGAGTTGGAAAAGAATGGTAGCACACAAAAGGATGAGGCGTGAAAGACCTCCTCAACAGCAGGTAAAGAAACATGTTAAGCAAATCTGGAGGAAGAAGATGTATTGTGGTCATTGCGATAGAAGTGGCCATCAAAGAGCCACTTGTTGGAGGCTAGATCGAGAGCAACGCCTTAAAGACAAAGCGTCAGTGCATGAACCAGGTGAAGTAGTCGTTCGACAATCAAATGTGCCAAAAAGAGGCAACTCATTCACATTGATAAGTGAAAAATGGTTTCTAGATATGTTAGTGCTTCATGGTCATTCTTTTGTAAATCATTTGTTGCATTTCAAAATGTAAAAGTGATGATGTGTTTTCAATCACTTGTTCAATAACAACGATGTATGGTATTATTTTGAGTTGCATGATAAACTGTGAAAGTGATGTCATGTTTCCATCACTTGTCAAAAAAATAGTGTTTGGCCTTATCTTTGTAAATCATGTGTTGCAGTGATGATGTGTTTTCCATCACTTATTCAAGCAAAAATGATGTGTTGGCCTTGTTTTCATAGCTAGGGTATTGTGTCCATCTTGTTGTAAACTTGACCACCAAGTATGTGTTATAAACTCGTGGAAAGTGTGGGGAATTTGGGTCATTAGTTGGTCGTGAAAGTAAAGCATGTAATATGTAAGACAATGTACTACAGGTTGCAAAGGTTACAGGTGCCGACTCATCACTTAAGGCTCCGAAGAAAAAAGGTGAAGGAGATGGAAGCGAGACTCTTTAGGACACTTGTGATGTGGACAAAGTACATAGAAGTTGCAGATTATTTTTCACGCTTTTGGAGGGCCAAAAGCTCCTTAGTGGGGAGGATTGATCCAGGTGGCTCCAGAGACACGAATAGGACAAAGAGAGCTTATGAAAGCTTGAAAATCAAAGTGATCAAAATGATTTTGAACCAAGACAAAAGCATAGATCGCGTCGTCCTAAACATGGTGGTGTAAATGGTTTGTCAAACTGAGTCTGTATGCGAAAGTTAGAAGCAGTCAAAGTTGAGTTGACTTTTTGCTGACTAGGCAGGCTTAAGGAGGCCACAATTTGGACAGAACCCAGCTGCCAGATTCTGGCCAACCTGGGAAGGATTTTAGGTGAATTTGTGGCCTTGTTAAAAAGACTTCTACAAATTAAATTTGAATTTTCAAAAAAAAAATGTGCATGTTTTCTTTTAACAAAATAAAAATAAAAAAAGGGGAGGTGGTGGGCCACCACCCCCACCACCCCCTCAACTGCAACATTCATAAATATATGCCGTTTTATGTGAGGCTAGTAGGGATCAAACCTACTCAGCCCATGTGGGCTGACCCCCACTAGGTGGACCCTTGAGGTGGAAACCAAACTAAATTCGTGCCTCCAAAAATATTAATACACCTAACCAACATGTATTAAATGCACCCCATTTAATGTAAAAATAACAAGCCAAACAAAAAGTCTATGGGAGTATGGGGCCAGCCGACCAATGCAGACCTGACCCCCCAAACCAAGGCCATGCAGTTTTGATTTAAAAACCATAATGTATATAAAAAAACGAGGGGTGGGGTTTGACCACCTGACCCCTCCTCAACAAACTGCTTATTTTACCAACGTGCCAAAATGAATTTGTTGGTAAATCCGCTAGAGAATTGATATTAACCTTTACTTCACCAGTGCGCTCAGGAGCATGAACGAACCAGGAGCCGGTGCAAATTTCAAGGCAACAGAGGAAGAATATTCTTTGATGCCCGAAGATTCTCGAGGGAGGTAAAAGATTATTTTGTCGGAACATAGTCAAGTTTACAGTCATTTTTCATGGTTTTCTGAGAGATCATAATGTTGAGGTTAGATTCTCCCTTTGAGTTGTAGATTTCCAGTCCACCAATGGAGCAGAATCTTTGAGGAATCTAGGAGGAATCTAAAAGGTTCCTTGAGCCCTAGATTCTCAATTTCTCTGAATCCAAAAATTGGATAGTCGATTTTGCACTATTAGATGTCACAATTCTGATGGTGCATTGAGATTTCTCATTCTCTCATTCTATTCTTCAACCACTTTTATAAGTGGAATGTAGGTGTCAACATTCATGTGCGAGCAACCATTTCCATATGATTGATGTTGTGAGATCGATGGCACGAAAAACTTCAGCAGTTTGACATCTGTTCCTTCAGATGGCCCTTGGTTGTGAGGTATATGCAGTGTTTTCATGTACTTCTTCTTTATGCATTGTGCTGCATAGATTACTTGTCTTTATGATTCCTTCTTGATGTGACGCGGAATCGTCTATGTGATTTACTTGTTGTCATGATTCATCATGTTATGTTTTCAGATCCCTTTATTGTATGTTGATGGGATACTCATGATGTTGTCATGTATGTTTGCATTGAGATCCCTTTTATGCCATGTTGGTGGGATTCTCATCATGCATGAGTTTGTGTCATACTGATAGGAGTTTTTGACAAAGAGTTCCTATAGTGGAACATCTCTTGGAGCCATTCATGCGGCCAAAACCCTTTGAAAGTTCCCAATTTCTATTCAAAACCTCTAGCACCTAATTCAAATCCATAAGAATTGAATAATGGTTGCCACCCCTGTCTCCATGGATGCCATACCTATGACAACCCCACATTTAGACCTGTCCCACCTTCCCCTGGCTGAGAGGGTTTTTAAAACAAAAGATACATGTGCCTCAAAGCTCTTGCTCAAAATTTATTACTTGAGCAGATAGAACTACCTGAACCATTCAGATGACATTTTCCTTTAGGAGTCCAATTTATCCAGATATCAGTTCTCCCAAGTACATGTATTCCCAGAAATTTTCCACATGTGCCATGTGTGCTACATCCCTAGCCATAGAACTATCATGTCCCATGACCAAAAGGTTTTGTTTACCATCACAGCTGAATCCATAAATGAAATGTTACATTTTCAACCAGGACCCAATCTAACCCCACTCTCAATTGGGGATCTGATAGACCAATACACCAAGTTAAATCCATCCAGATTGGCCCATTTACTTCAAACTTTCATTATAGAAGAGAAAACATCTTCCTAAAGATTCCCCTCCATATATGTCAGCTATTTTTCCTACAAGGGGCAAGCATATTGTGACCATGATGTCATGTATTTTGGGCTACACTACCAATGAATACATTGATGAGCTTATACTTGCCTTCATGTCCATTTATACCCTAGGACAACCTCCTGCTGTGTTGTACAAGTTATCCTGAGTTTATAGCTGATAGGATGCATGAGCAGTTTACTACAATGAGCAATGAAAGAGTGTTTAAGTACTCATCTATCCTCTATCATATGTTCCTATACTACGAACCTGACAAATTTCCTTTCACTCTCCAGAAGCTTGATACCAAAGGCCAGCCTAGGTCTATCATTTTTTGGACCCCATTATTCCACAAATTTGGATCACCATACACTTATTCAGATTTTATAGATTCTTTTGTACATCCAATCATGACTATGCTTATAGGAAATCCTCCACCTAGGATAAGTCCAGAGATAAAAAGGTTCCTCCAACTATCTAAACAAAACATAGTGGGAGATTGGTACATGTACCAAAACCACACAGAGATAAGGATATATAGGTGCCAGCTTGGACCATATAAACTACCCAAATACCTCCCCCTGAGGTTATTTGCTTTGGAGTATTATAGGGAAATAATGAGTTCAGATGAAGTAAATTTTGTTTCAGCCAATAAGAAAACCCAGTTTAGAGTTAAAAATCAATTGGGCCATTTCATCTATAACTCAAGAGAAGTAGGGAAGGAAGCAGATCACATATTGCAAGAAATGAAATTCCAAAAGAGTTTCATATGGAGATATGACCCTCAAGGATTCTTAACCAGGCTTAGGCAAAAGGTCAAATTGGGGCCTTACATTCATCACCCCATACCTAAAATAGAAGCACGTGCCAGTCAATATAAGTGGTTGGAGAACACTCTTATAGATTGAGATAGTACAAAGGTAGAGATTGAGAATACCTTGATTGATTTAGAGAGGAAACTTGATGAGAGATCATTTTTGTAGGTGCCAGAATAGCAAGAAGCCATCATGATCACCCCTCTTATTATGTAGACTCCCAAAAACGAAGAAAGAAATCCCAAGAGAAATAGAGAGGGAGCTTCTACTTTAGGCATGGATACATCTAATGTTCAGTGTGAAACCAGTCACAACAAAAGGCAAAGGCTTAATCTCATATCTGAATAGGTAGATACAGAAGGATTAGCACAGGTGGTCAACATAGAGGGAGATAGAAGCAGGCCCACAACTCCATCTATAGACATACAAGATCCATCCACATCACAGACTCAGATGTTGGAAAGGAAACTAAGTGTGGAAGTGCCTTCATTCAGTAGGCCCACTGATAAGGACGAAGACATAAAAGACATGTACAAAGACATTAAAATGAGGAATGAGAATATCAAAGCTCAAACATATGCTCATTATCTAAAACTCACTCCCACAAATCAAATAAGGTTGATGTCAACTTTTTACATCAAGGAGGAAAATCTTCAAATGTCCTTTCTCAAACCTACAACACAACCGCCCAATGTTGGCATTGTGGTTCTGGTGTTTCAGATGTTGTACTTGATGGCAACACCCATGACATGACTCCCATTTGATGAAAAATAAAGAAGTACGCAGGAGAACAGATCAGGAGGTGCGTACCCGCAGCCATACCGTGTAGAAACCGCGTCCAAATACGCTGGTCACCCATTCATGGGGTGCGTACCCCAGTGCACACATTCCAAGGCAGTTAAGCGCCCACCCGTGGGGTTTCTCAGTGGTATTTAGCCAACAGTATTGGGTTATCATGGTTTTGGCCC
>APFE030303604.1:83482-95107 GCA_000404065.3 Pinus taeda
CATGCTCATTATTTATGGTATTGGTATGCAAAAATAATTCAAAGTATAAATAAGAAAGATTTGGTAAAAGAATTTGATAATACTGATTCACCCCCCCTCTCAGTATTATTGTCAACACCCAAGACATCATTAGACTTCAAGAGGGTTGACTTTGAAGTATTGGCAAGGGATATTCATCCCATAAACCAAATAGAACTGCATAAACAGACGGGAGAGATGATATACTCGACCCTGACAGGTAAAGCCATAGCTTCCCATTAGCTACAAAACTCATTGAATAATATCTCGGCACAATTTTAGTTGGAGAAGGCCTCCTAACAGGCCAAGGATACTAGGATCAAGTCTTTAGAAGGCTTAGTGATTGAATTGGGACGTGATCCCAAAGATATTAAAGATATAGAGCATCTCATAAAGAAGAAAAACGATGATAATGCTGCACTTAAGAAGCAATTAAAAATACCCCAACTGTAACATCTTCAAACACTTCAAGTCTTAGAGAGCCAAACCATGCATGAAGAGTTGATGGACTTGGTCCTAAAACTTAATTATCAGTTAAGATAGACAAGAAAAGAATTGGACACTTTTTTCAATTGAAGCAAAGTGATATTTCCACCACATTGGAAAATGTCATCCCTACAGTATCTACAACATTCCCTTCCACACTAGCAGCTTCACTAGCACCTACAGCTCCACCTGCCATAACATTTCCAGTCACAACAGAGTCTACAACAACAGGTGCATCAGGAGAAAAAGAAACAATGTTAGTTAGAGCCATGGAGGAAATGTCTATCCAGGCTACAGCAATGAACAAACTTAAAGAAAAGGTGGCAATTTTAGAAACTGAATACAAACTTGCCCAAATTATTCAAAAGGACAAGGCACAAAAGGCCAATAGAATGAGTGAAAGAGTCAAAGCTATGGAGAAAGACTTAAAATTGGAGAAACCCCTTGGGCAAGCCAAGGAATTGTTATGGGCCAATATCATTAACTCTATCAATGATATTTGGCCATCTATTCAAATTATTTTTGAATAGATAGAATTGATAAAGATAGCTACAGAAGCTTTCCAAAAAGTCAAGGAGGAATTGGGAGACATGCCTGAGGATGCCAACGGACTCATCCACTTAACAGCAAAAAAAGGTATGAGCTTCATGAGTTAGATATAGAAGACAAAATTGAAACCATTTTAGAAATAAGGAAGGTCCTTTCCAAAAGAAACCTAATGCTGAACTTGGAGAAAAAATGTCATAACATGTAGGTAGCCATTGATAGATTCATGGCTAAGTTCCAAATTTTGAGGGAGAAAGGATTGCCCAGTCCATTGGTCATTAATGACAAACATATGACACAACAGGACTATGATAAGAGACTCGAAAAGTTGGCTAAAGAACAAACTAGAACTTCAGCAATAAAAGCATTACCAACAGGCAAAGTTTTGTATAATACATTTGAGAACTTGTTTTTCCTCTAGCATGAGGTAAAACATTTGTTCATCACCAAGCCCAATTTTTCCAAGTATACTAAGGATAATGAGATATATAGGTGAATGATAAATGTCAAGTTATCTGATGCTGAATGGTGGGAAAAGATGACTAATTTACTATGAGAAATTTATAGTGAAAAATTTATTGCACAGTAAAAGTAGAACAACCAGGTAAACAAATGAAAACAGATCAACATGGTTAAAGAGTACCAATGCCAAAGAGTATCAGGTGAAAGATAAAATTTAAAGAAGATTCCAATGTAGAAGACCACAACAACAAGCCAACATAAAAGGCTTAAATCCAACCATAAAATCTCAAGTTAGTTTGAGATATTTTGTAATAAAATATTGTATAAATACTTCATAGTTCGAAGTATGTAGGTGTGGATTCTTATTAATTTTTATAGACTTCTTGATCTAAAGATTATAAAGCCACTCGATCATTGACTAAACTAGCAAGCTAGATTAATGAATAAAGAACAATTATTTCAAAGGATTCATGTGTTGAGCGAAGTGTAGACAAGTATTCTCTCACTTTTTTTTTATCTTCCTTGAAGTTTTTTCCATTATGTTTATCTGAGTCTGAATGCTATAACAAGGAATGATATCTCAGAATTTGGTTAACTGCACTCTATTTTAACTCTTAGGCATTTAATTTTTGTCAACTCATATCTAAGTTAAGGAATTCTTAATTTCTCCTTAGTTTAGGTTGTCTCTCTATAATCTATAGCAAAGGATTCTTAATTTCCCTTTGTTTCTGATTACCCCCTATTCCTTGTTTAAATCTCGGTCTCAGAATTCTCAATTTCTCTCTCACCCTGGTTCAAACTATTTCACCCCTCTGCTCCAAAGACCTGCACTTTATTCTGCTATCTTGCCGTTTGAACATTCCCTTTAGTGAGTTAATACTAGCTCTACTACCCTTCTATTGAATCCATAGCCCAATGGTCCAAAGAGATCATTATATCCATCTGTTTTAAGGATTCCACCATCCAATCTTCAATAGAAATCAAAAACACCCCCAAACCTTCAGAGCTAACCTAAAATCTCAGTAAACATAGCTAAATAATATAGAGAGAGCCCTCTCTGAGCCATAGGTTGGCTAGATCCTATGCTTAAAAGTTGGTTTGTGGTTACCTCAGTCATTTTCTTTCTTCTAATAACTTCTAGAGAAAAGTTTGAGTGATAACACCCTTCGAAATACCACCCAACCTCTATAAGCAGTGTAATGGCATGGGAAACTACCTCCCTGCTCAACCCACCAAACCACCTATTGTCCATTTAAAAACACCCGCCAAAAAAATAACCGTTGCTCCATATAAAGGCCGAGAAGACCTTTTTTTACCTTTTTCGCTCTTTTTCTTTGTAAACCTTTGTGAACCAGTGAGATTCCATCAAATGCCAAATTCACCACTTAAAATATGAATTCATCGCTGAAGAAAGTTGCAAAGACCCTAGTCAACCTCTCAGTCCATATCAGATCCATTCAAACCTCTGCAGCTACTGTGAACTCCGAATTTGCAGAAAATTCACCCAATTCAAGGTATTTCACCATAAATTACCACTCACCCTTTCAAATTCGGAAAAAATTCAACTTGTTAAGTAATTTAATCAAGTAAAATTAATTGGAAAATACTTTAAATTTGAAAGACTGCGGCCAAACCCTCAGAAATTTTCTAATTTTCATTCAAAACCCTTGAAATAAACCTGTAAAGCCAAATTTAAATCCACAAGAACTAAATTATGGCTGTCCCTATTGCCTTGGATGTTATACCTACCACAGCTCCCCATTTGGATCTCTACCATCTTCCCTTAGCTGACCGATATTTCCAAATTAAGGGTACATCTACGAAGAACCTCCTACCTGAAATCCATTGTTCGAGTAGAGACGAATACCTAAACCATGTTGATGATATTGGCCTTTCTGAGTCAAATTTTCCCAAATACCAGTTCCCAGAGGTAAATATTTTCCTTGAAATTGTCCACGAGTGCCATGCCTATTACATTCTAAGCTAGAGGGCTATTATATCCCCTAACCAAAAGATTCTTTTCACCATTACTACTGATTCCATAAATGAAATGTTGCAACTCCAACCTTGACCTAACCTGACCCCACTCTCAATTGGGGATTTGTTAAACCAATATTCCAAGATAAGTCCCTCTAGACAGGCCCAATTGTTCCAATACTTCATTGTTAAAGAGCAACACATTCCCGAAATCCCACCCCCCATATGTTTCTTCCATGTTCTCTGAAAGGGGTAAACAAATCATTACCATGATATCATGTGTTGTTGGTTGCTCCATTGATGGATTTTTTGATGAACTTGTCGTGGGCTTCATGTCAATTTATACCCCAGGACAACCTCCTGCTATTTTGTACAATTATATTGAGTTCATAGCTGAGAGAATGCATGAAAAGTTCACCAGGATGCACACTGAGAGAGTGTTTAAATACTCATTTGTCCTCTACCATATGTTCCTATACTATCAACTAGACAGATTTCCTTTTTCCCTTCACAAGCTAGATAACAAAGGCCAACTCAGGTCTATCATTTTTTGGACCCCATTTTTCAATAAGTTTCAGTCACCATATACCTATTCAGATTTCATAGATTCTTTTGTTCATCCAGTCATGACTATGCTGACAGGAAGCGCTCCGCCCAGGATAAGTCCAGAGATCGAAAGGGTCCTTCAGTTGTTAAACTAAGCAAAGTGGGAGATTGGTGCCTCTACCAAAAGCACACAGAGATAAGAATTTATGGTTGCGAGCCTGCACCATATAAACTACACAAATACCTCCCCATGATGTTATTTTCTCTAGACTACTATAGACAAATAATGAACTCTGATGAGATAAATTTTGTCTTGGCCAAGAAAAGATCACAATTCAAAGTAAAAAACTAGTTAGGCCCCTTCATATACAATTCTAGAGAGGTAGGGGAGGAGGGAGACCAAATTTTGCACCGAATGAAGTTTCAAAAGAGTTTCATGTGGAGGCATGACCCTCAAGAATTTGTGACCATATTGAAAAATAAGGTTAAGTTGGGACCTTATATTCACCAACCCATACTAGAGATAGAAAGATATGCCAATCAATTTGAGTGGGTGGAAAATACTCTTGTAGACAAAGACAATAGAAGGGTAGAGGTAGAGAACACCTTATGTGACTTAGAAAGACAATTTGATAAGAGCTCATTTATGTAGGAACCTGAACAAAAAGAAGCAACCATGAGCACCCCTCCTATCATGCAGACCCCTCAGAATGAGGAAAAGAACCCCAAAAGGACGAGGGAGGAACCCTCAAGTTCAGGAATGGGCACATCAAATATACAATATGAGACTAGTCAGAGCAAGAGGTAAAGGCTCAATCATGTTTTAGAGCAGGAAGACATAGAAGGCTTAGTAGAAATAACTGATACTGATCTGGACAGAAGTAAAGGCACATCTCCTTCTGGAGAAACACAAGGGCCCTCCACATCGCAGACCCAAATTTTGGAAAGGCAGCTAAGTGTAGAAGTATCCTCATTCAGTAAACCTGTAGATAAGGATAAGGATATAAGAGATAGATATAAAGAGATCAAGATGAGAAATGAGAAACTAAAGGCCCAAACTTATGATCAGTATCTGAAACTCACACCTACCAATCAAACAAGGTTGATGTCGGCTTTTGACATCAAGGAGGGAAAATTACAGTTGTCCTTCATAAAACCAACTGCACAATAGCCAGGGACATCAGCAGACTATAGAAAGATTGATTTTGAAGTATTGGCAAGGGATATTCATCCCATAGACCAAATTGAGTTCCATAAATAGGCTGGAGAGATGATATACTCCACCCTCACAGCTAAAGCCATAGCTGGTCATAAGTTACAAAATACATTGAGCAATATCTCAACTCAATATCAATTAGAGAAGGCATCCTCATAGGCCAAGGATACTAGAATCAAGTCTTTCGAAGACTTAGTGATTAAGTTGGGACATGATCCCAAAGATATTAAAGCCACAGAGCAGCTGATTAAGAGAAAGAATGATGACATTGCTGCATTGAAAAAGCAATTAAAGATACCTCAACTACAACATCCCCAAATGTAGGAGGTATTAGAAAGCCAAACCAGACATGAAGTGTTGATGGAATTGGTCCTAAAACTTAATGATCAGTTAAGGGAGATGGAGAAATAATTAGACACTTTAATTCAATTGAAGTAAAGTGATATTGCCACTACATCTGCAAATGTCATCCCAACAATATCAACAACAGTCCCATAAATGCTGGAAGCCTCATTGGCTCCTATAGCTCCCATGCCTACAACACAACCAGTTTCAACAGAGTCTACATCAGCAGTAGGTGCATCAAGAGAAAAAGAAATAAAATTGGTCAGAGCCATGGAGGAAATGTCTATTCAGGCTATATAAATAAACAAACTAAAAGAAAAGTTGACAAGATTGGAAATAGATTGCAGGCTTGCCAAGATCATGCACAAGGAAGAAGTGCAGAAAGCTGCTATAATGAGTGAAAGATTAAAGGACATGGGGAAAGATCTAATACTAAAGGAACCCCTTGGGAAATTCAAGGAACTATTATGGGCCAATAACAATGACTTTGTCAATGATATTTGGCCATCCATTCAAGTAATTTTTGAACAGATAGACCTCATAAAGATAGCTACAGAAGCTATCCAAAAAGTCAAAGAAGAACTAGGAGACATGCCTAAAGATGTAACCAGACTTATCCACTTCCTCAATAGTAAAAACAAGCATGAACTTCAGGAATTGGATACAGAGGATAGGATAGAAACAATTTTGGAGGTAAGAACGGTCCTTTCCAAGAGAAACTTAATGTTGAGCTTGGAGGACAAGTGTCAAAGTATGCAGGTAGCAGGCAATAGATTTATGGCCAAGTTTCAAATTTTGAGAGAGAAAGGGTTACCTAGTCCCTTGGTCATAAATGACAAGCTCATGACACAATAGGATTATGACCACAAAATCAGAGAGCTAGCTAAAGAACAGGCCAATACATCATTGATAAAGGCATTTCCAACAAGAAAAGTTCTTTACCAGACATTTGAAAACCTGTTTTTCCTCCAGCATGAGGTGAAACACTTATTCATCATTAGGGCTACTTTTGCTAAGTACACCGAGGCAGATAAGATATATAGGAGGATGTTGAAAATCAAGTTACCTAATGCTGAATTATGGGAAAAATTGATTGATTTACTATAGTAAAATGTAGCAAAAAGGTTAATGTATAGTCAGCAGGGTCAAAGGTAAAGGCAGGTCAACATGATTAAAGAGTATCAGTGTCAAAGAGTATCAGATGAAAGCCAAAGGTAACTAAAGCCTCCAACGTGAAAGTTTAAACAACAAAGAGCATAAAGGGCTACAAACCAAACTATAAAGGCCAACAATACCACAATAAAAGGGACAGCATGAAGCAGTTCAATAGTTGTCTCTATCTTCTAGCATGGAAGATATTTATATTTCCTAGATTAAATCTCAAGTTAGTTTGAGATATTTTGTAATAAAATTTGTATAAATACTTCACAATTTGAAGTATATAGGGTGGATTCTTAGACATTTCTATAGACTTCTTGATCAAAAGACTGTAAAGCCATTCAAGCATTGACTGAACCAACAAGTTGGATTAACGAATAAAGACTAGATATTTCATAGGATTCATGTGTTAAATGAAGTGCAGACAAGTATTTTCTCTTGTTGTTGTTATTTTTCTTTAGGTTTTGCCACAATCTTTAATGTATTTCTGTAGTCTGAATGATATAACTAGAACAATATCTCAGAATTTGTTTAATTGCACTTTGTTTTAACAGCTAGGCATTTAAATGTTTTCAACTAATATCTAAGTTAAGGAATTCTTAATTGCTCCTTAGTTTCAAATTACCCTATGTTCCTCATTTAAATCCCAATCTAAGAATTCTTAATTGCTCTCTCACCCTAGTTCAAACAATTTCACCCCTCTGCCCCAAAGACCTACACTTTACTTTGTTATCTTCCCCTTTTAACATTCCCTTTAGTGAGTTGATCCATTTCTATTGCCTTCTGTTGACTCCATAGCGCAATAGTCTAAAGGCATTATTCTATCCATCTGTTTCAAGGATTCCACCACCCAATCTTCAATACAAATAAAAAACCCCCTGAACATTCAGAACTAGCCTAAAATCCCAGCAAATAGAGCTAAATCATATAGAGAAAGCCCTCTCTGAGACATAGGTTGGCTAGATGCTATGCTTAAAAATTGGTTTGTGGTTACCTCAGTCATTTTATTTCTTCTAATAACTTCTAGAGAAAATTCTGAGTGATAACATAGTGGCAACCATACTGGGGATATCAAATCCTCAGTCTGAATAAAGCTTTAAGAAAATTCTAAATCTACATTTTGATCCTCTTAAATCCATTTGTTAGAAGTTATCTTGAAAAGAATCTCACAACAACAACTAAAAAATTTGAAATTCTTGCTTCTAGGAAGACTCATTTTACTAGGGCTAATCCAGATCCAAACCCTACCACAATAGTTGATAATCCTAACCTAATTTCAAGAAATCCAAAAAGAAGAAATTTCAGTTAGCTAGATACCATTAGTTAAAGCTAATTCATGTCCTGATGAGTGGTTATTTTTAGAAGAACCTCCCTTCAATGTGCCATTTGAGAATTCATTATTCAGAACAAAATCCGAAAATGCACTCAGTGAAACTATTCTAGATCCTGATTTTATTGCAGACATTCAAGTTCAACAGGCCAACAAATCTATTGATGAATACATTCCAAAATCTCCTCAATCATCCATTAATACAGCCTCGACCGCTGAGCTTTCTGAACATTTGTCTACTACTTTGAGTTCACCATTGTTCCCTTCAACTTCAACAATAATATCTTCTATAGTCCATTCTTCACCACCATTCATACCTACTCTCCCTCACCAGCCTATCATTACCCATTCATCACCTACTATTCCTGATTCTTCATCCACTACTGCATCATCTCCGAGTACCTCAACCCCACATCTTAACCCCTCCCAGCTTACAACCATGGCATATAGGCTCCTCTTGTTTTACCTGCCCAACTTGGTGCTATGCCAATAGACTACCAAAGTAAAATTGTTCAATTTGATGGCACAGGACATTACACTACACAACAACATGTTAACAAGATAACAAATTACTTTGAATTGCACGAGATTGACACAGATAATGTTCAAATGAGAGTCTTTGCCCATAATTTAGCTAGTGATGTTAGGAAATGGTTTAGAGCATTGCCTACTAATAGTATTGATAGTTTAGATGCATTGCACCAAGGATTTTTGAATAGATGGGAAAAGAAAAAGAATCCCCTACAAATCCTTTCAGAATATGACAATATTAGAAGGGGATCTAATGAAATTGTTCAAGATTACTGCACTAGATTTAATAATATATATAACACCATCCCAGTTAATGTTATTCCCCCACCTAACTTAGCTTTAATAAATTTCCCTGATGGTTTTGATACAGATATGGCATACCAACTTTGAGAAAGAAATTCCCCAACATTAGAAGAAATACAAAGTGTAGATGTTAGTGTAGAGGCTAATTTGTTAGCTAAGAGGGCTAGAGTTAGAAATGAAAGGAGAGGAACTACTAAGGATGAAGCTTCATCCTCTAACATTAAAATAGATATTTTAGCCAAAGGTATGGAAAAAATAATGGATAGAATAGAGAATATGGAGAGGAAACCTCAATGGGATAACCAATTAGCACCCCCAATTATAAACCCAAATTTTAGAAAAAGCCAAAACCAAAACATTGGGAAAAATGGACCGGATCAGAACATTAGGCCTCCT
This sequence comes from Pinus taeda, assembly GCA_000404065.3. Lineage (NCBI taxonomy): Eukaryota > Viridiplantae > Streptophyta > Pinopsida > Pinales > Pinaceae > Pinus > Pinus taeda. Next base: position 92,797 of record APFE030303604.1, read on the forward strand.
TTTGAAGAAAATTATGCAGAGACATCCCAACCTGAAGATCCAGAACAAGATACACAAGTTAACCTAATGGGAATAAATGATGAGGACACTATTTTTCTAACCCAAGATGAGCAGGAACTATATATGTTGCAGTAATTATAGATACATTCTGGAGAATCATTTCACTACAAACAAGGATATGATTCTATTGTCTTTGAAGTACATAAACAGTATAATCTAAGGAGGAAAAAGAATGTTGATGTCCCTAACCAAACCAAGAAAATAGTACAAAATCAACCCAAGAAAATAAAAGAAGCCCCTGTTTCAAAGATCCTCCAAATTCTCCCTAGGAAAAACCGAAACCCTTCTGGCCCCATAATCATAGATATAGACTTTGACCATCCTTCTGCTGATCAACCATCCACTTTGATTCCACCTAAGGAACTAGTGGACAAATTTTAAAACGTGAGATTTGAAGATCCACACAAGGAAGTCCCCAATAAAGGAAAAGAAGATAAATCTACTCAAATCCCTGCTTCAAAAGTTCAAAATCCTCAAACGGAAAAAGTCTCTTTGCCATTCAATCTTGGAGCAGAGATAGAAAAGCAAAAGATTTTAGTCCCTTTAACAGAACTAATCAAGAATGAAACTTATAAATCACAGATAAACCAAACCTTAAACATTGCTGAAAATGAGGATTCAGTCAATTTGTTTGATGACCAACCAGAACTCATATTTGGTCTAGATGTTAATGGAAAACCATTAGAAGGAGGAGTTCCACCTTTTTATTTCAGCCTTAGTATCCATGATAAAATTCTACACAATGCAATGTTGGATTCTAGGGCCTCTCACAATTTAATGGGCGAATCATTAATGGAGAAATTAAACCTAGAAATTACAAGGCCTTACAAAGAATTATTCTCATTTGACTCGAATCAGGTACAATGTCTAGGATTAATTAAAGACCTGTGTGTTACTTTAGTCCAATATCCTGCGAAAAACATCCTTATGGATACTGTGGTTGTTGACATCCCACCAAAGTATGGCATGATGTTTTCCAGATCATGGGGAGCCAAACTTCAGGGATCTTTACAACTAGATATGTCATATGCAACAATCTCTATTTTTGGACAACCTAAGAAACTACACCATGAAACCTTAATGAAATATATGTTAAGTAGCCAGGATCAACCTCAAAACTTTCCCATCTACTCCATATAATCAGATATCAATTATTTTATCCTATATAATGTGGATCAAGCACAAGAAAAACTTTTAGACAGTATTAATACAAAACTAAAATAAATTGCAGTTTCTACACAAAATGAAACTAACCAAACTACAAAATTGTTCAATGAACAAGATGGTCAAATTGTTGTAAATGATGAAAAGTTTGTTGCACGAGATAGTGAGAATTATGAGCATGAGATATTATGGAATCTAGAATTTGATAGGTCAGTCAATAAGTTAGGAGCAGGAGCAAGGAGTGTGGATATATAATTTGGAAAATAATCACTCAAAAGGCCATGCATGTAGATTGAATTTTAAATGTACCAATAATATGGTCGAGTAAGATGCATTAATTTTAGGTCTTAAGTTAGTTAGGAATTTAGGAGCTAAAAGACTTTCTGTCATTGGAGAATTCGAACTAATTATAAAACAGATTGATGCTGTATGTATGACTAAAGACCCTAGATTAAGTTGTTACAGAGATACTATTATAGAAATACTTAACACTTTCCTAGAAACAAAGCTTGTAGTGATTCCTAGAAAACATAGCATTCAAGCCCATAGTTTAGCAATGTTTGCTAGCATCTGCAAATTACCCTTTCAGCCCAACCATCAGTACACTGTTGAAGTTAGGCACAGACCTGCAATCCCATATAATTTGAAGAATTAGCAAATAACAATGTAAACTTTGAAACGGGAACCCATACTGTTACCCATTTTGTAGAGATAGCAAAAAAGTGACTCGATTCCGAAAAGGGGTTATGCAGAACACACGTGTTTTTTAAAACTTAGTTTTTGGCACTATAAATTTTTTTATGTACATTGTGTTTTATGATGGTAGTGTTTCTTATGCTGATTTGAAAACGTGGTAATTATACACCAGACTCTTTTTTTAAAATGTTTTTTTTTTACTTTTTTTATTTTCTAATGCATGAAATGTAAATAATTATTTTGTAAACTTAATAATTTTTGAAGTGGTCTTTTTCTTCATATTTTCTTGTTTTTATTTAAATTTTTTTTTTTGGTAGTGAGGTTTTTATTGTTTCGCATATTTAAAAAAGAAGGTTGATATTTTGACTTTTCAATATTCTACATATCTATA